>PVKS010025669.1:0-29569 GCA_004027875.1 Aplodontia rufa | reverse complement strand
GGCATGAAATTAAAGATGTGTTTAATTCATTTCATTTATGTTTCATAAGAGTCAGGGATTTTTCCGTGGGGTTTGGTTTTATTTTATTAACTGAGTCTCGTGCAATGAGGACTTGATAGATTTTTATGTTTGTTTTACTTGCTTCTGTCCTTTCCTCTAATTGCTCATGTGAGATCTGGATTGCCAGAGTTACAGCGTCCCCATCTCTGTAGCTGATGTTCATTCCCCAGCTGGACTTAACCACTGGTCCCATTGCATCTCTGCTTCACTCTGCCGCCTTCCCCCAGTGCCACACTCCTGTGCTCTTCCCCTAGGATGCTGCCTTTTCCTGCACTGAAACTCCACTGCCTTTAAATGAGGAAAAACACCGGATAAAAAGGAGTAAAATTTTCCTTCCAAATTTCCAGTTAGGGATGGGGGTGGGAGGTGCTAAAGTTTTCTACTGAAATCCTGCAGTACTTTATTTTGCATTTTGTATATTTGTTACATGGAAAACAATTTAGCAACAATAAAGAACAATTCACTCATATGCTTAGCATGATTTCTTTTCACTTTTTCTATATACACCTAAATATATTGTTGCATGCTTTTTTATACTTATGCATTTTTTCTCTTTTAGTTTTATTTGGAGAACTGATGAAACAAAGAGCTAGTACTTTGAAAAAATAAACAAGATAGATAGACCCCTAGGCGAATCTAACTAAAAGGAGGAGAGAAATGAAGCAAAACAATAAAATCTCCAATGAAAAGGGAGTGATCACCACTGATCCCATGGAAATCCAACAAACCATAAGATCATATTTTGAAAACCTATACTCCTTCAAATTTGACAATTTGGAAGAAATGGATAAATTTCTTGACACATACAACATCCCTAAATTGACACAGGACGATATGGAATTCCTAAACAATCCAATCACAGGCACTGAAATCCATATTGCAATTAAAAGTCTACCAAAGAAGAAAAACCTGACAGCTTCCCCACTGATTTTTACCACACTTTTGAGGAGGAACTGACACCTCTCCTTATTAAGTTAGTTCAAGAAATTGAAAAGGAGAGAACTCTCCCATCCACTTTTTATGAAACAACCATAACTCTGATACCAAAACCCAACAAGGGTTTTTTCAAAAAAAGAAAACTACAGACCAATATCCCTGATGAACCTGGACGCAAAAATCCTTAACAAAGTCCTAGCAAACCATATTCAAAAGCTTAGCAAGAAGATAATCCTCCATGATCAAATGGGCTTCATCCCAGGTATGTAGGGCTGGTTCAACATACGCAAAATAATTAACATAATTCACCACTTAAACAGAATCAAGGACAAAAACCATATGATCATCTCAATGGATACAGAAAAGGCCTTTGATAAAATCCAGCACCCATTTATGCTCAAAACTCTAGAGAAGATAAGGTTCAAAGGATCAATTCTGAACTATGTAAAGCCTATATATGCTAAACCCTCAGATAGTATAATACTAAAGGGAGAAAAGCTGAAAGCATTTCCTCTAAAATCAGGAACAAGACAAGGCTGTCCGCTCTCACCACTGTTATTCAATATTGTTCTTGAGAACCTAGCTGCAGCAATTAGGCAAGAGAAAGAAATCAAAGGGATAAAAATAGGAAGAGAGGAAGTCAAACTCTCCCTTTTTGCTGACGACATGATCCTGTATCTGGAGGATCAAAAAAAACTCCATCAATAAACTGCTCGAACTCATAAGTAGATTTAGCAAAGTGGCAGGATACAAGATCAACACGCATAAATCAATAGCTTTCCTATACACTAATAATAATAGGACTGATGAAGAATTCAGGAAATCAGTCCCATTCACAATATCTTCGAAAAGAATAAAATACTTGGGAATTAACCTTACAAGGGAAATCAAAGATCTCTACAATGAAAATTATCTGTCATTGAAGAATGAAATCCAAGATGATCTAAGAAGATGGAAAGATGTCCCATGCTCTTGGTTAGGCAGAATTAATATAATAAAAATGGCCATTCTACCAAAAGCTCTATATAGATTTAATGCAATCCCTATTAAGATACCTATGTCATTCTTTACAGACATAGAAAAAGCAATTCTCAAATTCATTTGGAACAATAAGAAACCTAGAATTGCCAAAACATTACTAAGCAAGAAAGATGAAACAGGCAGTTTTGCCATTCCAGATCTAAAACTATACTATAGAGCTGTAATAACAAAGACAGTATGGTACTAGTATCAATATAGGAAAGAAGACCAAAGGAATAGAATGGAAGACCCTGAAACAAACCCTCAAATCTTTAAACATCTGATTTTTGACAAAGGGGGACAAAAAATTACATGGAAGAGTGACAGCCTCTTCAACAAATGGTGCTTGACAAACTGGACAGCCACTTGCAGAAAGTTGAAATTAGACCTATATCTTTCTCCTTGCACAGCAGTTAAATTAAAACGGATCAAGGAGCTGGGAATTAAGCCAGCTACCTTGCAACTGATGGAAAACAAATTAGGTCCAACACTTCAACATTTGGGAGTAGGCAAAGACTTTCTCAACATGTCTCCTAAAGTGAAGGAAGTAAAGTAAAAAATCAGTGATTGGGATGCCATAAAGCTAAAAAGCTTTTGCACTGCCAAGGAAATACAAGAGTCAAGAGGTTTTCTACAGACTTCAAGAGAATCATGGGCTGTGATTCCTTTGACAGGGGCCTCATTTCCAGAAACTACAAAATCCTCAAAAATCTCAATTACAAAAACACAAACAACCCAATCAATAACTGAGCCAAAGAGCTAAAGAGCTAAATAGAAACTTCTCAACAGAGGACATTGATCAAGCCAATGAATACATGAGAAAGTGCTCTAAAGCACTAGTAATCAGAGAAATGCAAATGAAAACTACTTTAAGATTTCACCTCATGCCAGTCAGATTGGCAAAAATGAAGAAAATAAATAATAATAAATGCTGGAGGAGTTGTGGAGACATAGGTACACTAGCACACTGTTGGTGGAACTGCAGACTGGTACAGCCCCCTCTGGAAAGCGTGTGGAGAATCCTCAAAAAACTAGGGATGAGCCCTCCATACGATCCTGCTATTCCACTCCTGGGTATTTTTCCAGGGGATTTAGAATCAGCACACTACAGTGACACAGCAAAATCAATGTTCATAGCAGCTCAATTTACAATAGTTAAAGTATGAAAATAACACAGATGTCCCTCACTGGATGAATGGATCCAAAAACTGTGGTACATGTATACCATGGAGTTTTTCTCAGCAATTTGAAACGCTATTATAGCCTTTGAAGGTAAATGGATGGCTATGGAAGAAATTATGTTGATTGAAGTACGCATAACCCAGAGAACCAAGGATTGAATGTCTTCACTCTTCTGTGGAGGCTGGAGCTAGACCACGGCCATTGAGAAAGGAGGACTATTATTATGTTTTAAATTGGATAAGGTGTAATGTTATACAGCCCAAGGCATTTGTAAAGATGTATTGGGAAGGAGTGGGGGAAGGGATAAGGGTGGGTAATTGAGGGGGGGACTCTTGGGGGTAAATCTAATTTTCAGAATTTATATATATATACACACATATATATATATTATTTCATTAGAAGCCTGTTTGTTCAACAAATAAATTTCTGAAAAAAAATTTATTTGGGCATTTGGAGGACTGGGATTATGTTTTATAGTTCTTTTGTGTCCCTTAGATGCTGCACAGTCCCTGGCATGTAATAGGAACTTTATCAGTTGCTGATTAACATGTTCAGGGTTTTGCAGACTTTATTTCATTTTTTTAATTTGTAAGCCAATGATTATTTGTTTTCAGTTAGTTCTCAATGGCTTTTGTGTTCTCAAAATATATGTTCTGGGGCTGGTGCAGTGGCTCAGCAGTTTCGGTGCTTGCCTTGCATGCACAGGTTCGAACCCCAGCACCACATACACAATGAAGTGTCTGAGCAACAAAAGCCACAATGAAAAACTAAATATAATTCTTTCCTTTTTTCTCTCTCACTGTCCCTCTCTCTTTAAAAAAAAAATTAAAAAAAATGTATGTTCTAGTTTCCTATTTCTTTTCATTTTCTCTCTCTTTTTTTTTTTATCTCTTTGGCTTTTCTGATCATAACTGAGAATCCTCTCATGTGTGGGCATGTTGGACTAATCCAAATGCTTACAAACCCACTTCGTTGGCTTACAAAGGAGTTGTAGGGTTTTCTCAGAATTTTCTTTACTTATACTCATTTAGTAGGGGGAAATTCACTGAGTGTTAAAGAAGAAGAAAGAGCCTGTGTCTCATTTCTCTTTGATTTACCTGGATCAGTGCCTGAAATGTTGTTCTTGGTGCAGTGACTACTTTTGTTAAAGTAAATGAAAAGATTGTTTCAAACATGTATTGATTTTGTGATGATAAAATTATGAAAACAGTTCCCTTGAAACCCAACTTTATAGACTAATTTGGTTCACTTTTGCATTCAGTTGAGGGTTTCCAAGTCCACCCCCAGGTTTGATGATTCACAAGGACCCAGGACTCAGCAGGCAGTTGTACTCACACAGCTGTGATTTCTTACAGCCAAAGGGTGCAAAACAAAACCAGCAAAGAGATAGGATGAAGTCCAGGGAAGACCAGGCACAGGCTTCCAAGGGTCCTCTCCCAAAGAACTCACACAGGACACATCTCATTCCCTTAGCAATGAGTAACCATAGCATGAACCAAAAGAATCTCATTAGAGACTTGGTGCCTAGTTTTTCTACTGAGGGCTGATCATACAGGGGCCCCTGCCTTGTACACACCAAAGTCCAGACTCCCAGAAGGAATGCAGGCATGCAGCATAAACCACACTTTACAGATTAGGCACACACAGCAAGCTACTGTCTTAACCAGGTTTCCTGTTCCAGCTTCTCTGGCTGGTCCCATCTGCTTCCCAACCCAGGTAAATACTGACCCCATGTTGGTGGTCCCTAATCTAATAAAACTCAGACCCTGATTCCTGACTATACCATTTGCTGAATGATTTATTGGCTTTCTTTAATCCCCAACTGATTAATCTTAACACAATGGAAAAGCATGAATGACCACCTGTTACCCTTTCATTATCATTCCATGTGATCCAACTTTTGCCAAGCTTAATGAAATTCTTACTTAGTATAAAAATTATCACCACCCTGCCTAGGCAAATAAAAGACTTAAAGAAGAAAGGGTCATTTTGGCATAGTGCCTATCCCTGTTTAGGGAATCAAGATAGCTGCTAAGGCAAGTGGCAAAATAGTACCAGAGTCCATAAACATTAGTACTTAAAATAGATACATTCCTTGCTTAATTATGAATGGATAGTTAACAGTGTGTGTAATCAACTACAAAAAATTAGGCATGCAATAGAATCTGGCATAAGAAGTAAACTCAAGTTAATGTTATGAACACTTAAATATGAATAAATAGCTCAATATGATACTTAATGATACCTGTAATTGCTTTAGTGCTGCACAGGAATTGAAACTGGGCCCAATGATTGACAGATGCTCATGACCAGAATTACGATTATATGGCCAAGTGAAGAATATCCCAAGATCAGTTAGAAAAGTTAACAAATAACTCTGGGATCCAAGTGGGCTAGTTCTTTTTTTGTTTTTAAATGCTGGAGATTGAACCTAGGCCTTGTAGATGCTAAGCTCTAGGGCGATCACTGGAAGCTAGATGCATTAAGGCTTAGGGATGAGAAGTGATAAGTGGTTGTGAAATGTCACTTGCCACTCTGAAGGTGAAACTAGGGCCCTCTTCACTAGTGGTGAAAAGATCAACATTAAAACTTTCTGGGCTTCAGTTCCACAAAAGATGGTGACAAGGGAAAAGAAAAAGAAGTAAAATAAATAGTTGGAGATAATATAGGGAACAGGGCCTGAATTCAAAGATTTTTTCAAAGGGATCCTAGAATGTTACATATTCATGAACCATGCTACTAAGATCTAAGTTGAAATTCCATCAATTTCTTAATATTTAGAAACTCTCAAGCCTTGTATTTCTCTTGAGTAAAACTGCTAAGTACCTAGAACCGGTTACTCAAATATTAAATCCCATCCCTTTCTTTTCCTAGTGTATACCAAGTGGCAGAATTTAAGGGAATGAGTCTGTTGCTTTAAAACATTACCTGAGGGGCTGGAGCGGTGGCTCAGCGGTTTCGGCGCTTGCCTGGCAAGCACGAGGACCCGGGTTCGGGCCCCGGCACCACGTACACAACTGAGTGTTGGAGTAGCTGGGGCCATGTGAGAAACTGAATAAAGTTGTTTCTCTCTTTCTCTGTCTCTTTCACTGTCCCTCTCTCTTTAAAAAAAAAAAAAAAAAAAAAAAAACATTACCTGAGTTTGAAATCTCATCAACTAACGATCTGGATGAGAAGATTGAGGAATGAGGGATCTTTCACTGATGCTGATCTAGTGAGGATCTATTTAATAAAACTGCAGCAAAAACAAGAGGAGGAGGGGGGCTAGAGCAGTGGCCCAGCGGTTACTGCACTTGCCTGGCATGCATGAGGATGTGGGTTCAAACTGTACCACCACATACACAATGAAGTGTCAGAGCAACGAAAGCCACATGAAAAACTATTAAGTTGATTCTCTCTCTCTCAGTCCTGTTCTCTTAAAAGAAAAAAAAAGGCAAGGGGAGGATCAAGAAAGAATTTCACAGAATGAACTGCTTTGGTAATGGAATATGTGGGTAAAATGCCACAATGACAGTCGTGGACAGACTCAGGGACTATCTTAAAGACACTAAGCTCTGGGAAATGGGGGCATGTGTGAAATGAGTAATAACCAAAGTAAAAACAGTGTGCTCTATGTCTCGTCCTTTTTCTGTCTTCCCTTACCTGACTGCAATTTTGTTTTTGTTTTTGTTTTAAAAAGAGAAGGACAGTGAGAGAGAGAGAGAGAGAGAGAGAATCAGTTTTTATTGAGTTCTTCACATGGCTTTCGTTGCTCTGATGCTTAGTTGTGTACGTGGGTGTTGGGTTTGAACCCTTGTACTTGCGCATGCTGGGCAAGCGCCGTAAACTGCTGAACCACCACGCCAGCCCCCTGACTGAAATTTTGAAGGCACTGCAGAGATGGGTAAACATTTCTGGTCCTATGAGGAGGCCTACCCAAATGGTGCTTTTTCTAGGAAAAAGTTCAGAATGAAATGTTCACTAACACAAATGATATGTGCAGGGGTGTTCTTATTTCCATGCTTTCTATGCACATGGGCAGCATGTAGTAATAAACCAGTTTGGAAATAACTTCAGAAAACATGACATCCCCACTGAGTACTCTTAATAAACATATAATATCTTGGAGCTGTGAGAGGGCACCAGTGCACCAGGGATGGCCCACATCACTGAGTTCTAATACCTGATGCTATCTCTAGAATGGTCTTTCTTCATGCTGAAGATACTGAAAGACTAGAACAAAAGACATTCTTAAAAGAATGGTCATGTCCTATCATTGAAAGTGGGAGGATGGGGCTTGGGCAGCGGCTCAGCAGTTACAGCACTTGCCGGGCAGGTGCCAAGGACGCGAGTTCAAACCCCAGTCCCATGTACGCAATGAAGTGTTGGAGCAACGAAAGCTACGTGAAAAACTAAATAAAATTGATTCTCTTAGGAAAAAAAAGGGGGGGCTGGAGCAGTGGCTTGGCAGTTAAGGTACTTGCCCAGCGTGTGCAACTACACAGGTTCAAACCCCAGCACCCACGTACACAACCAACTGTTGGAGCAATGAAAGCCATGTGAAAAACTCAATAAAAATTGATTCTCTCTCATTGTCCTTCTCTCTTAAAAAAAAAAAAAGAAAAGAAAAGAAAAAAAAAGTGGGAGGGCATCCATCCTTGGAACCAATAGACAGAGCATATAGGTACTATAGGTACCACCCCATCTTTAAGAACTAAGATCCACACAAGGGAAGTTCTACTTCGATGAAAGCAGATGCAACCTGTGACACCTAACATTTTTATTATAGAAAACTGAACCACTATGTAGCTAAATTTACTCAGAGCTCTCACAGGAAATAGCAGTTGTGGAATTAAAGCAGCCAGAAGATGGGAGGATGTCACTCAAGGAAGGAAATGAGTTATGTGGAAACCTTATGGTGCCTGTAAATCTCATACAACTCCTTAGGCCAAAAGTAATATTTTCCTGGAGGAAGGTGGATTCATCTATGACAGGACTTTAGTTAATGGGTACTGTTTGTCTATAGGAAACTATTTGGGATAACAATAGAACAAAGACAAGTAAACCAAACTGATATTAGCCAGAAACGTGGAACTATCCTGGTAATCCCTTCATATTACCTTCCCATCCCTATTCTACTACCTAAAGAACAATCTGTTTCTACAATCATACTGTGAGATTGCTTTCAGGATTTTTTGCTTGCTATGTCTCTTACCCCTGTTTACATTAAAAGTATTGCTGTGCTCTATTAATTTTGTTAGTCTGTTAATTTTTAATTCTGAGATTCACCAATTAAACTACCTGGACCATAATCCACATTTGTTTAGTCTACTTTCGGAATTAAATGGTGAATAAATTCTTCAGTTAACAAATTCAACTCAAAAGCTACCAATTACCTTCCACCTAAAGATTCACTGACTTTATCAACATTCTTAAGCATAGCAAGCTTGAAAACTCCTAATTTTGAAATACAGTTCCTGGTACAGAAGTCCCAAATAGAAAGACAGTAATAATCCAAGTACCTGTTAAACCAAGCTCATGGACAGGGGAAGGGTGGTTAATGTTCTTACACTTGTCTGTATACACTGCTGATGGTAACCAAGTCCCCTATCTGTTTATCACAGTGAACTGAGAATGCCATCAGGAAAGGAGCCAGACTAAACAACAGAATATTTCTCAACAATGGCTCTTCATTCTCTGCCCCTTCAAATGCTGACCTTTGCTATTCTTAATCTTGCTTTCTGCTTTTGGTGTCTCTTTCGCTACAGATCCAAATCCTAATGATTTTTACAATTTCCTATGTTCTACTCCTAATTTCTCCCTACTATAGTTGTTATCTATTAACATCACAAAAGTGATACTGTATAAAAGTGGTTGACAACTCACAGAATCTTACCTTTTCTTTTCTATGTTCAAAAATGTTGGGTCATTACTTTCCTCACTGGCCATGAGTCTCCATTTTACCTCTTCACAAAATTCGGTAAAAAGCTTTGTCTTGCCATCATTTTAGACATGTATGCCCATCCTTGGGATTTGACCATTAAGTTCACTTTTGCTTATATTGATCTCAAATTTGCATTCCAGCAATTGACTTATCTCTCATCCTTTTTCATTGCTCCTGTCAACTCAGTTTCATACCATGTTCATGAGATAGACATTTACACATCAAAGCACAAGTTTCTTCTAAGTAGTTATATGCCACTATGTCAGTGTCTAAGATATGAAGGAGGAGATCACTATTCTGTGAAAAATGTATCTATCTACACACAGAGACTCTTGGAACATAAAGTACAGTCAGATGGTAGGTTAACCTTTCAACAAAAAGATTTTCCAAGAAGTGTTTATACAAATTGAGTCCTTTATCTGATGTGTTTCAGATTTTGGTTTTTTGGATTTTGGAATATTTATATAGACTCTTTTGGTTGAGCATACCCACTCTGTAAATATGAAACTAAAAATTTCCCCAAATCTGCAATTTCTTAAGCATTGTGTTGTCCAAGTGTTCATCTTGGATTTTGGAACATTTTGGGTTTTAGATTTTCAGATTAGAGATGCTCAATATTTACACCATTACTAAGTAAAGTGTCTCACTATAATTAAGCCTTCATCACTATCAAAAGCAATTCTCTGAAATTTCCCTCTTATTTCCTCTCAACGGGCATATTGGGAAGGGTCTGAGTCATGGTTTACACACTGTTCTAGGCATCCATGAACATTCTTTGTGCCAAACCATTTGCCAACATGTTTTTCCTTTTTGCCAAGATTTAGAATTCTCTAAAATGTCAGTCCCCAAGTTAAAAAAAAACAACCCCACTGAGTTAATAAAAACAAAGCTTCAGTGTGATTATTTACACATAAAACATTAATGTGATTATTTAGAAGGAAAATATCCGATGGCATCATTCTTAAGCCTGAATGTATGTTAGCAATTATTTAGTAACTTATAACCAACATTAAAACCACTTGTAGCACTTACCTTTCATCTGATGAAATTGTTTAACCAGATCTTTTATATCCAGAGAATTATTCCCTGAAGGAATAAATACAGGAAATCAAATACAGGTACATAAACTTCCCAATTTAAAATATTTTTTAAAAGTAACAAACATATGATCTAAAAGCAGTAACAAACCTTCTCTAAATACAATAAGTTCTTTAAAATAAATTGCTGCAAACTGGGTGATGTTTGATGGTTTGGTTTTGAGAACAGCTCTGCTAACTCCCTCTAGCAGAGTCTTGAGGCCATAGGGTACGACAAGTCTGGGCTTTGAAGAAAGCATTCTGGCAGGATGTCTGTAATCTCAACTATAATGAAGGAAAACAAAGTCTTATACATAAGAAATTTTTAATAAAATAACTCATGAGTTAACTATAGTTTCGAAGAATAAATCTATTAAAATTAATTTAGTTCTAATCTCCAGTTATTTATTCTAGTAAAATGGACTGATTTTTTTAGAGCTTTACGGTTATAATTGGGTTCATCCTGACACTCACATACATGGAATAGAATTCAGTTCATGATCCCCCTTTCCCTCCCATTCTCCTTCCTCTCCTTCACTTCCTTTCACTTGTCTATTAATTTGTATTTGATTGGTTCTTTATGTAATCTTATCCTCCTTTCCCTCTTTTCTTTATTTTACTCTAGTTTCTGCTTGAGAGGAAATATTCGACCTTCAAATCTGGCTGCTTCTTGATAGAAAAATTAAAACCAACTAAAGCCCACTACCAATAGCTTACTACATAGAGGTGAGCAATTTAGTACTTTTAAGGAAATCCATAGGGAAAACCCTGCCAGGAACCCAGGATGATATTAAAAAGCACCAACTAAGCACATATTTTGTGAAGTAACATTTTAAAAAAATTAAGCACGTGCCCATTTTCAACATCCAGACACTGGTGTTGTTGGACAAAACTGTTTCTATAAGAAATTTCTTTCCTCACTTTTCTAAATATATCACTACATTGCTTGTGTTTTTCCTTTCTTTTTACTATTAATCTGAGTAGGTAAAAATGATGTGGTATTGTGCCACATCCACCCACCATTATGTGAGCCTCTTTCTCACATGCTCCTTTACTCTACCCAATTTCTCCCTATCTCCCCCTTCTCCTGCTTCTCTCAAGTTAAGTGGTGCCAAGAGTATTGCATAGTCTAACCTGTAATTCTCAGAGGTGCAGAGGTTGTCAATGCTAAATTGTCAGTATGTTCTGTTTTATTCTAAAATACTGTTTATGAAGGCTTACAAATACATAAACATAAAGAAGGAATTTGAAGAAATTTATTCAGTGTAAGGGGGGAAATGTGGTAGAAAAAACAAGGTGAAGCTACTGGGAGGTAAGCACCCAAATGCAAGTTGTTGGTCCTTCACTTTGACCAATGGGGGTATGAAATTGGTTCCTGAGCTACTAAGCAACCATCATAAAATAGAAACAGGTTAGACAATTCACTTTTTTTTGTGAGGTGAAAAAAAAAATTAGTTGCTTGGGAGAATCATAGCTGTTCAGGACAGAGACCCATGAGAAATTTCTCCCCTGGGTCCTTTTAAAGAGCAGCATAGTGTGACCTAATGAACCGTGTCCTTAACAGCATAGCACAGAAGCAACAAGTTTCACTGGGCTACGTGGCAAAATTTAGTTACAGCAGTTATACAAGGGACCATCTTTTAATAAAACCCAACTAGTGTGTCATAGCAAAATGTTGAATATTTTAAATAAATCTGTATCTGCCAAAGCAAATCCTTTGAGAATATAACCAAGTGTGTGGAATTAGTGAGAATGTAACATCGGAATATCATTCACTGGGAACTGTACTGAATCAAACCATCTTTTAAAAAACTACAGCTTTGGCAGGCCCACATGCTAAATGCTGAAGGGCCCTGGCAGTGACAATATATGTAAGACACATACAGGACATATGTATTCTATAAATTTTTAAGAACAGTATACAGGTGTGAGCAAATGAATTGTTTTGAAAAGCGGCCACCAGCAGGCAGGATGGAGGTAATAAAGAACCCACTCTATAGGCAGTTACTGTGGTGAAGGCCATCAAGTGCCTGACTCCCAGGTGCTGTTAGTTCTCACCCCCTCAGAGGGATCTGGTGCCCCCGAGCCTCATTGGGAACTTGTGGGTATCAGAGATGCTGAACGTCCTACAAGGCAGTTCTGTACAAATTGTCCTGAGGAAGTTGAGAAATAACGGTGGCACCAAGCACACCACCCCAACGTGTGAAATACAGTTACAAATACAGATATTGTGGATTAAGTGATCTAGTAATTCTCCCCAAACATCTTTCAAAAATAGTCAAAAGCAAAACAAAATTTACAGCATGTCCCCATTGTAAACTTCCATTTACACACTACCATAAGTCTAACGCTTTTCTAAAAAAAAAAAAAAAAAAAAAAAAAAAAAGCCCAAAAACAAAAACCCTAACTTGGGAGGCTAAAGGAGGAGGACCACAAGTTCAAAGTCAGCCTCAGAATTTTAGCGCGACCCTGTCTCAACAACATGAAAAGGGCGGAGGATGTGATTCAGTGGGTTATCCGGGTTCAATCCCTGGTAATATGCCCCTTCTGCCAAAATGACAACCCTTTGGCTGAGGACGCGAGTGGCGACTTCAGAGCTACAGAAAACGTAAACGGCACACACCACTCCCTCTAACGACCTCAGCTCGGACCCAGCTCGTTCTGCAGTGGGGGTGACGTTCGAGGGGAAGAGGGTAGTGAAACGTGGGAGACCCGGCGTGCCGACTTCGCGGCGACTTGTTAAGGAGCAGGCGGACGCCCCGCCGAGACCCCGAAGTCGGCCACACGCCGCTAGCCGTCCTGTCGCCACCCTCGCAGGTGTAGGCCAGGACTTCCCACTCCGGGAACCCTCTGCCTTCCCGGACACTAGAGGCTCTTTCCAATTCCGCCATCGCACGAGACACCCAGACCGCCTAACTGCCTCCGGGGCGCACACTCGCCCCACCTTCCTCTTTCCGGCTAAGCTCTGGAGAGCTTCTCGTTGCCCCCTCGCCGGCGGCTCCTGTAGGAAACCGACCCCGACGGGGCTTTTATAACCCTGGGTACGTCAAGGCGTACGTCACAAAGCCCCACCTCTCGCGGGAAGCTCGTGGCGCCATGGAGGCGGGTCCACGGCGGCCCCAGCCAATGGGGAGCCGAAAGAGACAAAGGCCGGAACTCGGAGGGCGAGAGGGGCGTGCTTCGCCTTTCCGCCAGAACACAGTGTCGCGTAGGAAAACCGGCGTTTCCAAACGGCCGGGAGGAGGTCGGTGCCACTGCCCTTTCTACTTCGGTTGCTCTGAGATGAGGGCTGGTTTAGAAGGAGAGAGATGTGGGTTCATGGCAGTTCTAGCTTGCCATCGCTGCCTCTTTCCCGACACGACTCCTTGCCCCAGTATTACTCTCCTGCATCAAGGTTACTAAAAATTCCTGCCACGGTGTCCCCAAGAGGTACTAGCATAAACAGTGAATGTGTCACACAACGGCATTTTTTTCTCTTGAGAAACTCGCATTAATCCTGAAACTTGCTATTTAAAAATTAGGTTGAGGAAAATACCCCCCCGCCCCCAAATCACTGAGCAAGTCAAGGAGTAACTTCAGCAGACTTTCATCAAGTTAAAGAAACGTTGCCTCATTTAAAAATCCCCGCTCTCGGGCGCACGTATTTGTGCTGGGCGTTAAACCACTACAGGATGATTTTTATTCAAACAGATCTTCAAAGGTTCAAAAAGAAACAAGAATCACTGTAAACCATAGCATCATTTGGGGACATATATCTGACCAGAGTTTTAAAAATCGGAAAATAAAAACAAAAAACCGTTTCCTGTGCGTTCTTCGATAAAAGGCAACTTTAATCGTCCATCTACATTTGGGCTACAAATAACATTTCCTGGGGCAATCCATTCACCCATGTAATGATTATTACTGAGTACCTGTTAATTGTTAGATCAGCTTTCTCTTACTGTGAAGATTATAAGTTTAAAAATGAGAAATGCTCTTTGGTAGGTCTTAAGATACTACTTTTTTCCATAAACATTTGCCTCCAGCTGCACTATAGTAGTTAAATAATTGATGAACTGTCTTGATTTCTGAAGGTTTGGCTTACACTACCGTAACTGTCAGGAACTGGGCTACTGAAAACCCTGAAGTACAAACATTGGAGACTCCATTTATGGCATCTTGGAACTGGAAACATTCATGGTTGTGTAGCCTAACCTTGGTAGTTCACCTAAGTGTCAGGTACTGTGCAGAAATAACCTGTCATTCAGAAGGAAGGCCTTTGCTCCATTCTTCAAGAACTACTTTGTCTAAGTTACTCTGAAATGTAAATTGTTAAAATGAAAACATTCAAACAAAAAATTTAAAATCATTGCCCACTTGCCACTTTAATTTCTTGAACTCTTAATGACCTGGGGTTTTACAATTTTCTTATCCTTGTCTTCTTTATGCTCACTAGTAATCTAAAACGATTATCCTGCTTTGCTAGTCTCCTTGTTACATCCCAAATCCTTACCTTAGTGCCCTAGATTCTTTTTTTTTTTTTTAAAGAGAGACAGAGAGGGACAGTCAGTGAGAGAAAGAATCAATTTTATTCAGTTTTTCATGTGGCCTTCATTGCTCCAACACTTCATTGTGCATGTGATGCTAGGGTTCAAACCCATGGACTCGTGCATGCCAGGCAAGCGCCGTAACTGCTGAATCACTACTCCAGCCCCTAGTGCCCCAGATTCTTGAACACACATGTTGTTTGTCACCTCAATATTTTTTGTTTATCAAGGCCAAGACCTGTTTGGCCCCTCCAGGCATCATTTCACCTTTAGGACTCAGTTCAGGCAGCTGGAGCAGTGGCTCAGTAGTAGAGTGCTTGCCTGGCATGCACAAAGACCAGGGTTTGAACTCCACCACCACATTCACAACCAAGTGTTGGAGAAACGAACACCAAATGAAAAAAAAAAATTGATTCTATCTCCCTTTCTCACTGTCTCTATTAACAATAACAAAACACAAACAAGAAAAAACAACAGTGTAGAAAACCAATGAATTAGAAGCATTTCCTTAGTGGTAATATACTTTGAGCTTAACCTTGCTACGTAATTCTGTTCATATTGCACTTTTCTACCAGATTTAAAAATGATGGCTTAGGGCATTATTTCTCTCATCCAGATCATCGACATTGGAATCATCCGAGGACAGGACCTTGTTAAAAATGCCTTCCCAAGCCTTCAGAATCTACTGAACCAGAGCTTTGGAGAAGAGGGCTAATCAGTAAAACACAGAAACTGGGAACCACAGGCCTGTGGGAGGAGAAATTAAATATTATCCAGAGGTCACCTGGGTTACAAGTGTTATAACCAAGTCAACAAGGAGAGCGAGTTCAACCTCATTGCTGGTTTTCACAGAAAGGCATGTATATCTTGTGTTCTTGAGGATTGTTGCACACTTTACTGAAGAGGGGTCACATCTGCTCTGAATCATCTTTACATTCTTTGTTGTCCTCTTCTCTTCCTGCATTTCCTCTTTACTTCTAAGTCACCTGCCTCTACCATGTTTTATTTTTTTGGTACCAGGGATTGAACCAGAGGCACTTAACCACTGAGCCACATCCCCAGCTTTTTATTTTTTGAGACAGAGCCCTGTTAATTTGTTTAGGGCCTTGATGTTGCTGAGGCTGGCTTTGAACTTGAGATCCTCCTGTCTCAGCCTCCTGAGCCACTGAGATTACAGGTGTGCGCCACCACACCACGTTGTTTTCTTATGATCATCTGGGTTTAACACTTTTTTTCCCTACAAAACATACCACTCACAGAAACTGAAACAGTACATCATAATAGCATGAAGTTTTATCTTCAGACATAAAGTCATATTTGAATACTTGCCATATTTGAACACTTGATTTGCTTAATGAAGAAATCAACTAAAAAAGTTTATACAACAAAGGGAAAAGTGTGTGTGTGTGTGTCTAAAATCGGATATGCACTGCCTTTTAGTTGGCAGAAAAGTGCAAATTCAGTAAATAGTTGACTTGAAGAATACATGACAATACTCTAATTTTCTGTAACACCTGAATGTTACAAAGCGTTACTCAGAAGATTCAGCTATCAGGCACTAAAATAAAAGATACCTAACCCAATAAAGGTATATAGTTAACTATATTAATCAGCAAAGAACATATTACATCATTATTACTAGATCACGCCTCCACCTTTGTCAAATTATGAAAATGTGTTCAGCATACATAAAATATACATTAGAGATTTCTCTCATCATAGGCACAATCTAATACAAAAATATATCTGACATTTATAAAGTAGAAGATCCATTTGAGAGCCTCCACATTAGGAAAGGGGAAAGAATGATGATAACATTTAAAAAGCACACCTAGATGAAAATAGTTGTACATACATGACTATTTTCTTCATCAGCAAGGGGAAAATGCAGTCAACTAAGTTACCAAGCAGACCCATCAGTTCGCAGGTTGGGCCAACATAACTTCTGAATCACTCAACTCACAAGTGTATTCAGGTTATTTTGGCATCTTCAGAACCTTTATCTACCGTACTCTTCGAGGTGTATCATCCCCTTCCTACAGATGTACCACAGGGATTATCTGAAGTAAGGCTGGAAGAGACTGTTTTTAAACAGACCCGTGCTTTGACCAGCAAAGAAAATCTACTGAAGGATGTTGTAGAGTTCTCTGTTCAGTTAACTATGAACTGAACACAAGCTTATGTGAATTCCTGAAAGCTTTATGGGGAAACAAGAGTAACTTTTAAAGACAGGATTAAAGCCATAATCGTTGAATGTGGAATAATAGTTTGGACAATATTTGAACTGGAAATTGAAGGAAGAATCACTGAATCAATAACTTCATGATTCAGGGTCTCCCCAATCATAACAGAAAAGTTTGCTGTGTATACTATAGATTAATAAAAAATGGCATTAGCCATACTTTAAAGATTTATAATGTTCTTCCCTTCAGTTACCAGGCTTCCAATATTGTTGGACACTAATTTCTCTCTTCAGAAAAAAAAATTCTCTTGTTGGGTTCTGGATATATTCATTCACTGAATGTAGGATAGCAAAGTTTTCTCTCTTGCTTGTGTCTGAAATCCATAGAGTTCACATCAAGAAGTCAAACGAATAAATACTTTGGAAATAAGTGGTTTATAATAGAATGAGGGAAGAGTTTGGTTAAAGTCAGTGAGGAGAAACTTCTTTCAAAGAGATCACTGTCTCAAAACAGGGTTAGATTAAGTTTGCCAATATTCGAGCTGCTCATCTCATGATTTAGTTTGTACATATATTAATATATTAACATCATGTGAGATGGTGGTTTGGCCAACAGGATATGTGAATGAATGATATTCTAAAACGATACACTTTAGTAAGATATAAATGTTTTTAAAAAATCTAATCTAAAAATCAAACCAAATTATGGCAAAGATTCTCAAAAGTGACTGAGGTATTTCCATTCTTCAAAACCATAAGTGTGCCGCACTGGGCAAGGAGGTAAACTAAATAGCAACAAAAATTAGCAATGAAGGATTAAAAAATAATTTGAATTCCTTTTATAATATCTAATAACCTGAGCTAAGGGGAAAATTATTAAATCTTGTTAATAAATAGCCCAACAAATATTTCACCATCATGTATTTTGAGGCCAACCCTCCCTCCATTCTTTTAACAATAACCATATCAAGAAATTTGTTAAAAGATTTCCAAAAGTTGATCCTTAGGCAATTTTCACAAAGGAAGGGGAAATCTAAAATACAGGTTTTATTTATCTAATCCACAGACTAGGCTTTCTAATAGATATATACCTTTGGTTGGAAAATTTATCTTCTATTTGCTCCTATTTGATTGACTATTAAAGGGAAAAAAAGGGTTCACAGATTGTAGACAATCTAGAGGTGAATATTTTTGATGATACAATTTCAGCTGAAGAACTTTTATTCTTTTAATAAGTAAAACATGTAATACTGGGTTATTACTGTGTGTGCATGGGTGTGTGTATGTGTGTGTGCCTTTTTTTTTTTAACTTTATAAAAGAATATTCAGTTGGTGGCCAGGAGATCAGCTTCCTGTTCATTGCTCCACTGGTAACAGGAATAATTAATTGGAATAAGTTGATTAGCCATTTTGTGCCTGAGTTTCATTGTCTGTGAAAAGGAATACGAATATCTGTGCTACATTATTTATAGGAATATTTTGAGACTAAAGTAAAACACTAGGAAGCACTTTTAATTTTTCAAAACACAATATTAATGCTATGTCTTGATACAGATAATTTTACAGGTGCTGCTTTGTGTTACCCATTCTGATGTCTGCTGAAAGTAGGAGTTCCTACAAAATCACAGGACCAATATTTAGTTTAATTTTATTTTAAAAATAATCACAAAACTAAAATGTTTGAACAAGGCCACTTAAGCCTCTCCCCAGGTGGTTAGTTATTATCGTTGTCATCATCCATATCACTTTTCAGCTGCACGTTTAGGAGATCTTTAAATATGTCAGCTTCACTGGGAAAACGTGTCCCTGGCACAGGTGGTTTTCAGAAGAAAAGTCCATCTTCACAAGAGCTTCGTCCTCTGCTTTTATTTTAAAGTGCAGACCCTGGGTGGGGAGGGACAGAGGGGCCACCCCAGGTCTGTCACTGAGGAACAAGTTCCCTCAGAGAGGCCAGAGCAGCATGGATGCGGACGTGCAATCTGTTTTCAAAGTCGTAGCCAGAGAAATCTTCCTGTAGGGCAGAGAAAGGTGTTCATGGACTGTTAGCTGCGATCTCGCAGGGCACCGCAGGAAAAACCGTGCTACACTTTACACTCCTCGCAGGAGCTCCCCATCCTCCAGCAAAGGCTGCACATCCCCTCGATCTGCTTATTCTCCAAAGGTAAGATTTGGTCTTTACTTCCAAAACAGACACTGAATGTTGGTAATGTTCTCTTTGGAGGATTTTCCTCATTTTATTCTTGAAATAGTAGTCTTAATTTGTGCTTGAACTGTAAGTTACTGTTAGAAATTCTGTTTTTTTTTTTTTTATTCGTTCAAGACAGTCTTACATTTAGGAGGGAATTGTTGCCATACAATCATGAACAAATGCATAGTGACAGAGCAAGCCAAGGGTGATGCCAGTCTATGGTCTCCCTGCCTTTGGGTTCCCCCATCCCATGTTTCCCCCTACATTACCCTGTGTTAGTTGGGCTTCTCATGGAAGTTGAAGGTTCCCCACTGGGTTAATAACCCACCTATTCCCTCCCTCCAGCTTCCTTGATGTCCCTCCTATTCCCTCCTCCTCTCTCTGTTTCCCCCTCTTCATCCCACAGCATCCTAGGCAAGATTCCCCCTGCTCATGTAAAAATTCACCCATGTTGAGGTTATGATTAGCTTAGCTACCTTTCAGTCTGTTTCCAATTGTATTCTAGCTTCCACATATGAGAGAAAACATTTGGCCCTTGAGTCTCTGAGTTTGGGATATTTCACTCAGCATATTTTTTCTATCTCCATCCTTTCAGCTGCAAATGCCATGATATCGTTCTTAACTCAAGAACGCAGTTATGGGGGCTGGGGCAGTGGCTCAGTGGTATCGCACTAGTCTGGCATGTGTGAGGACCTGGGTTCAAACCCTAGCACCACATATACAACGCAACAAAAATCAAATGAAAAACTAAATGATTCTCTTTCTCGCCCTCTCTCACTCTCCTTCTCTCTTAAAAAAAAAAAAAAAGAATATAGTTATGGAATCAAAAGTTTGTTTTTCCTGGAGCTGGGTGAATGTGTGCATTCCCAAGTATTTGGGAGGCTGAGGCAGGAGGATTGCTCAACCCCAAGAGTTTGAGACTGGCCTGGGCAATACACTGAGATCTGTCTCAAAAAAAGAAAAAAACAATTATTTTACCACCCTAACATTAAGACTAGAGCATTTATAAAACAGGCTGAACAATGTCTCATGATCTTGGAATTTCACTTAAAAATCCAGTGCTTAGCCAGGCATGGTAGCATGCCTGTAATCCCAGTGACTAGGGAGGCTGAGACGGGAGGATCTCAAATCAGAGGCCAGTCTCAACAACTTAGACCCTTTCTCAAAATAAAAAAAGAACTGGGGATACAGCTCAGTGGTAAAGTGTCCCTGGGTTCAATCCCCAGTACAAAAAAAAAAACAAAAAAACAAAAAACAAAAACTCACTGATTTAATTAGTTATCACTTCTCCCTTCCAGAATTATTAACTAGAACATTGCTTTCACAAACTTTCTTAAGTTCAGACTCAGGAGTATAGTAAACAGGAAAAGTAGGGAAAGTAGGGCCATGGAGAAGAAGATTAAAGATTTTTACCTTTGCTTGAAGAAGTAGAGTTCGGCCTCTTCCTACAGTCTAAATACAAGAAAAACATTATCTCAACATCTACATCCATATATACTCAACAGAAATTATTATCAGGAGGACATGTTCAATAACATAATCCATAGTAGGTACGGTTGAGTCAATTGGTCGATCATGGGCAATGACTCCATTTTTCCTTAATGTAAAGATGCTTATTAATTCACATCAAGGCCTTACTTGATAAATATCAATTTTTCATAGTCTCTACTAGAAGTTTATAAAAGGCAACAACCAAGGCATAATCCTGTGGGTTAAAATATTACTAAATAACCAAAAATTACTGATAATTAAGAGGTTTTATCTGAAGACAATAAAGATAAATCTCATTTTGAAAGTATTGCTAAGTGAGGATATCAATTAATTTTCCAAAAAAGTAGATAGTCTTGCTTGTTATATTGTATGTATATACATTAAGGGTACATGAAAAAAAGTTTTCACTAAAATAAAGAATATAGTGTTAGAAGTTTCAATTGTAAAAATGACTTTCTTTTTATATCTGCTGATTTAACCCATATATTTGAAAGCTAAGTTGAACTTACTAAAACTTAGAACTTTATAAAGCTAATAAATGAACTGAATTTCTAAAAGAAGACACTGAGCAAATTCAGGCATTACTAAAACCCTACCAAAACAAAATCCCCACCAACCTACTGGACTAACCTAAATACACATCTTAATAATGACTGTCAATATTATTTGTATGATATTCTAAATTTTTTAAAGTAACCATAGATGACATCATCTTCATTTGTTCTCATTACCATCTTTATGAAATTGGTAAGTATTTTTTTTTCTGTTTCACACACTAGGAAACAGTATGTGGCTAAGTAACCGATGCAGGAGCATATACTAGGATAAATGGCAGACTTAGAATCCTGACACAATTCTGTTCCCCATACATCAGACTTCATCATGTGATACTATTCTGGAAAAGGCAATGATTTTCCCCAAATGAATGTTTGTCTGAAAAGTAACATCTGCAATTCATATTCCAGAAAAAAAAATACTACTCCCTTAAAGATAGGAAAATAGGAATATTGGCTTCCTGGCTTCATCCTACCTGAAACCAAGGAAAAATATAAAATGAAGAACATTATGGTTCAACCCATTTATTTTAAGTGAGAGATGCTCTGTGCCTGTTGATGTGCACATCTTTGCTGATGAACATTAAAAACAATCTAATCTTACCTCTGGCTTGTCTAATAGAAGACAGCCAAGTTCATAACAAGCATACGGCTGAACGTATAAATCATTCTGACGACATAGCTCATCTTTAGCAGCTCGCTGAAAGAACTGAAAGTAAAGCAAAAGTTACTGGAATGAATTCATTCGCCTATGGCATAAGGTTCATCTTAATCTTCAGGAGACAGGAATGGAGAAGGATTTTCTTTTTGTTCTCCAGATCAAATTTTCTCTTCTCACTTCCATTTTTTTTCCTATCCATCCCCAACCCCATCTTGGGAGTCCTTCATAGGCCTGCCCGGTGAGCCTCCTCCAGAATATGTCATCCATCACTCAACCTAATCTGTGCTACTTATTTGTCCATTAGACACACCAACTTCTATTGATCTTACTACTGAAAAAATATTTATTTGTGTCTAAAAGTCTAAGCATCTGTATATTTATATGTTAAACAAAGTACACAAGCCAAGACCCATCTCCTGACATGTGTCTTGATTGTATCTTGCTGACACTTAAGCAGATGATCTAAAATAAGCTACTTAGGGGGGCTGGAGCAGTTGTTCAGTGGTTATGGCACATGTTCGAGGACAGGGGTTTGAACCCCAGTACCACATACACCATGAAGCATCGGAGCAACATAAGCCACATGAAAAACTAAATAAAATGAATTCTCTCTTTTTTCCCCTCTCTCATTGTCCCTCTCTGTTTAAAAAAAAAAAAAGGATAAAATAAGCTATTTAGGGTCATGTAATAACTATCATGATCCAACACCAAAAGATTAATTTAAAATTTCAATACAAATAAATTAACATTCTTGAATTTAAAAGCTAAGTGTCTTTTTACTACATATGAACTCTTTCAAAAAGTAGTCTGGGATATTCTTCTTTGAAAAATTAACTGAGCTGGGGCTGCACCTCAGTGTTTGAGCTCAGAGTTCTATCCTCAGCACCGAAATGAAAACCAAAAAACTAAACAAAACTACTTGGTTAGAAAAATCCCTCCAAATATTTTGGAAAATTCTTAGTGATTTTTCCAGATAACACATACATAAACTATCCTAAGCCAGCAACTTTGTAGACTTCACCTCCAGTACTGCATCAGAAATCTGCAGGCATCAAGAAAGGAAATGGGCCAGGCGTGGTGGCACACGCCTATAATCCCAGTGGCTTGGGAGGCTGAGCCAGGAGGATCATAAGTTCAAAACCAGCCTCAGCAACTTAGAAGGCCCTAGGCAACTTAGAAAGACTCTACGCAACTTAGAAAGACCTTGTCTTTAAAATAAAAATTAAAAGGGCTGGGGATGTGGCTCAGTGGTTCAGTACCCCTGAGTTCAATCCCGGGTACCAAAAAAAAAAAAAAAAAAAAAAAAAAGGAGAAGGGAACACAGGTTGACTTGTCTGATCATTGGGTTTTGGCTATCTAGGAGACATCACTCTGCTCCTTCAAACAATCTACTTCCTCATTTCTTCCCTCTCTTGTTGAGACTGTCATCTTTAATAAATAGCCTGTGCCAGAAAAGAAGTGTTCTGGAGTCTGTAATTACATGAAAAATATGACATTAATCATCATCAACTTCCAGCATAGGAAAAGATGGCATCAATCAAATAAAGTGGGCGACGTTCACATTGCAATGGGAGGTTTGGCTTTTCAAATGCATTTTCAACTTTCTCTCAAGCACAGATGTAGATGGTCACAAATATTTTCTGTAGCCACGACAACATTAACAGTTTACCTGAACAGCATCTTCTGAGTTTCCTAGACATTTGTGAATGGCACCAAGAAGCAAATACTTTAATCCAACAACAGAGGGATCGTCCACTTCCTGGCAAGCTTAAAGAGAAGGAAAGTGAAAACAGCAAGAAGGAAATACGTTCACTCATGTCCTCAAACATCAGCCATCGCCAGGAACTAAGTGACTATTGCATTGCTTAGCTACACCTTCAGTTCATGTTTCTGCTCCCCGAAATGCACAAGGTACCATCCCTCCTCCATGATGAATGGTCTCAATCAAGGAAAGGCAAAAATATCAAACTTTAAAGAACCAAGAAAACTCAAAACCGTGTCACATTATTACCAAGTGAAAAGAGGCACCCTGAAGAGGGTGCCAGTATGATTTCAGATGACATCCTCTATGGAGACAGTCAAAAGATCAGTGGTTACCAGAGGGCAGGGACAAACAGGTGGCACAGAAGGTTTTTAAGGCAGTGATATTGTGATGCTAGAAACACATCACTGTACATTTGTTCAAACCCACAGGATGTGCAACACCCAGAGTGAACCCTGTGTGACCTAGGGACTGTGGGTGAGCATGCTGTGTCACTCCTGGCTCATCGCGTGTAACAAGTGTGCCACGCTGAGGCAGGATGCGGTGGGGGGGGCATCTGCAGCGTCTGGAACTCTCTTCCATTCAATGTTGCTGTGAACCTAAAACTACTCTAAAAAAACGGGGCTATTAATTTAAAAATACTGCATCACATTAATTTCACAGACCACGTAACGGGCACCTTCATGTGAGGTACAGCGCTAGGCAATGAAGGGGAGCCGAAGCTTTCTTGGAAGACGGACACACAAGTTGGAGGATATTATGGAAACTTCCTAAGGAAATGAGATTGGACACAGAGTGGAGCTAACAGAGGGAAAAAAGAAGTAATATAACTATTTCTATGGACCAATAAAGATATTAAGGTTCAATAAGGGGCGGGAACAGTGGCTCAGTGGTTGCAGGTTTGCCTGGCTTGCGTGAGGACCTGGGTTCAAATCCCAGAACCACATACACAACTAAGTGTTAGAGAAACAAAGGCCAGACGAAAATATAAAGTTGATCCCACCTCCCTTTAGAAAAAGATAAAAAGGTTCAATACAAGTATGTGTGTAGGGGCTGGAGCAGTGGCTCAATGGTTACGGTGCTTGCCTGGCATGCACGAGGGCCCTGTCTGAACCCCAGCACCATGTATACAACTAAGTGTTGGAGCAACGAAAACCAGATGAAAAATTAACTAAAATTGATCCCCCCCACTGTCCCTCTCTCTCCTTTTATTAAAAAAAAAGAGTATATGTGTATAAAATGTGCTCAAGTTACAGAGCATTGGAAGAGCTGGGTGGAGCAGTGGGAGGTAAACATGAAAAATAAAATCTGAACCCGTAGAAAGAGTTGCCCCGAAAAACCCAGCTAGGAATACTCCCATACAAAAAATAACTCAAAAGATACTAAGACAGTGATGCTAAAGAAATGCTCACTCATTCATCCATTGCATTCACTCATTCAATACATATCGGGTACCTACTATCTTCCAGGCAGCAGGTGCTCAGACTACAACAGTGACAGAACAGATAAAAATTCCTGCCTTTACAAAGGGCTAGAATAAACACTTCTCCAAAGACATACAAACGGCAGACAAGTCCATGAAAAGACACTTTCATCATTACTCATCAGGGAAACGGAAATCAAAACCACAAGGAGCTAACACTTCCCCTCTATTGGGATGGTCATTATTAAACAAAGAGACCAAAAAATAGCAAGAGGGGCTGGAGGGGTGGCTCAGCAGTTCTGGCACTTGCCTGGCACGCGCGAGGAAGCAGGTTCAAACCCCAGCACTATGTACACGATAAGTGTTGGAGCATGAAAGGCAAATGAAAAACTAAATAAAATTTATTCTTGCTTTCTCTGTCTCTCCCTGTCCATCTCTCTTAAAAACATAGCAAAGAGGATGTGGAGAAACTGAAACCCTGGTTGGTGGGAATATACAGTGATGTGGTGGCTATAGAAAGTGGTGTGGAGGTTCCTCAAAAAAAAAAAAATTAAAATAGAACTAACATATAATCCAGCAATCTCCTTTTGGTTATTTACCCAAAAGAACTGAATTCAGGATTGCAAAGAGAAATTGCTGTCTTATATTTACTGTAGCATTATTCACACTGACCAAGATATAGAAACAATCTAAATGTCCATCGGTGGATGAATGGATAAAGAAAATGTTAGACAATAGGAAGGAACATTATTCAGTCTTACAAAAGGAGACCCTGTCATATGTAACCTGGAGGACCTTGAAGAACATCATGCCACGTGAAATAATCCAGTCACAGAAGGATGGATTCTACATGACCCCACTTACACGGGTCTCTAAAATCATCAAATTCAGAGAGAGGAAGTAGAATGATGGTTGCCAGGGGCTGGGGAGGAAAAAAATGGGAGTTGCCATTCAATGCATTTAAAGCTTCAATTATGCGAGATTAAAAAGTTGGAGGGATGGGCCATACATCACTGTACCTATAGTTAACAATAAACACTTACTATTAAGATTTTTAAAAGGGTGTAAATGTTTTTAGGGGGCAACATGGAGAAATGTACTGAAGTATTGAATTAGCACATACCTTTTGACTCAAAAGTTCCTTTTTCAGGAACTTAGCCTCAGATGCTTTGGCACATGCAAATATATCATAAGTACAGTCATTAAAGCAACTGCTGGAGCAGAAGGCTGGAGAGAACTCATGTGTGCACAGGTACGGTACCAGTTCAGTAGATTATTGAGGTCTCGGATATTGGAAGCTTATGAACACTTTCGAAAGAATGAGGCAGATCTATGTGTTGACATTAAAAGATCTCGAAAAACCTTATTTAATGGAAAAAGTACAGGGCAGAACAGTGGGTAGAGAACGCTCCCATTTAAGTACAGACACCCACTGGCATCCTCGAGACATTGGTTCCAGGACTCCCTGACGGTACCTAAATGCAAAGATACTCAAGTCCCTTACACAGAGTGCCCTCGTATTTGTATATAACCTGTGCACACCCTTCTGTACACTTTCTATCATCTCTGGATTATGGAATGCCTAATAAAATGGAAACATTATTTCAACAGTTGGTATGCCTACAGTTCAGGGAATAATGAGAAGGAGCATGCCTGAATGTGCATGTTCAGTCAGATGTAAAGTTTTTCTTCAAATACTTTCTGTCTGCCGCTGGTTAAACCCACAGATGGGAGACCTGCAGATGGGAGGCGAGGGAGACTGTACCGTGCATGTACACGCACATGCACACACACACACACACATACACACTTATCCATATGAATGTACAGAACATCTCCAGAAGGTCATTCCAAACACCAGGAGCTGCAGCTGTCTTTTGGGGAGGAGCCTGGGTGTCTGGAAGGGACACTTCCTATTTTGCTCCTTACCTCTTTGAGCAGTTTGGATATTGTTGCAAGTTTGTGAATTGCTTAAAAAATTAAAACACTGTGATCCTAAAAAGAAGTGATATGTATGTCAACAAAAAAGCTCCCGCCCTTAGAAGCTTCCATCTTGTGGGGGGAAACGGTACAAAAGACAAACAGGTAAAACATATTTGGTAAGTAAGTGTAAGTGCTAAGGTGACAAATGAGGCCAGAAAGGGGGATTAGAAGTGCACGCATAGGTCAAGCCTCACTGGAGAGTAATCGTCTGAGTAGAGGGCTGAGGGAAACAGTGAGGGAGCATGTGGGCATGTGCAGGGATGCACTAGCACTCTCCGGAAAAGCATGTGCAAAGGCCCCAGGGCCCTCGGTGAACAGGAAGAACCAGCATGGCTGGAGGCCGGGCAGCAATGGGGAAGAGCTGGGCACAATCAGGCAGGGCCCTGCCAGCCACAGAGCAAACTGGTCTTACAGAGTTGAGAGGTGGAGTGACTCAGTATGACGCTGGTTTTAACAGACTCTCCAGGGCTGGAGAGCAGAAGAAGGCTTCACTCCGCAGAGGAAGAGAGCTGCAGGCAGGGCCAGGGTGTTGGGGGCAGGGACCCTGAGTGAAACCCACAGACCAGGACACAGTGACCCGGGCAGCTCTGCTGCAGACGGTTAGAGATGGGGACTCAGTGCTCAACACTACAAGGGCTCCGGACCCACACTGCCCGTGCTCCCCGGTGTCTGACGGAGTGGAACTTTCTCCACAAAGTCTTCACGGGACTCTGCAGCTGGGTGGATCCGGAGCATTGCTGCTTAATGCCAGGGAATAACATCATCTAATTAATGAATCTCAGAACTGGGCTAACTTTTAATAAAGATATTAAGAATAATCTCACATTCACCCCAGAGACTGCCTCCCTCCCTCTCCACCAATACATCTTTCTTGTTAATTTGTTCATTTTGAAACCCGAAAAAGAGTTCAGATGCTCATTTATTCAAATCTCACCTAAGTGCGATTGATTCTTGTGCCGGTCACAGGGTGAATTACTGCCTCTTACATCTGCATGCGTGTTCTCATCCTCTCTAAATACGTGGTCCTGTACTTGCACATTTAAAATTACTTAAGTTCCTTCATTGCTCCTTTGAGTTAGACATGGGGAGATATTCTATACTTACTTCTACAATACGGGAAGGGCTTTAAATTATGAAAATCCTTTAAAAATGAACATAGCAGAATTTATATATCCATGAAAATATTATTTCAAGTTGTGCCCTGAGGAAGGGACAGTCCTGTTCTAATTACAGAGCTACTGAGCAAACTCTCTTTTGTAACTTCTTTTGATCCCTGGCATATCAGCAGTGGCAAAGTTTGAACCTTTAAGGGCAGACTTGTTTTTTAGGAAATAGAGAAAAGTTATCTATAGGGAGGTCTGATAGAAGTATGTGATTGATGGATAGTGCCATATTTGGTGAAAGTGCCATATTTGGTGAAAAATAAGTGTGACTGAAGAGAAATCTGACAAATTTTCTACAGTGGCTTATGATCTATTTAATCTATTTCTGGAATAAATCCACATGTTCAGAGGAAAGCCTTTGGGAAAGAGCAGCATATACATAAATAGAAATGTGTTTCCTAAGACACTTTCCATGAAACCATCCTTTTGGGGGCACATGTACTTTTATTTTAACACAGCAGTCTCATCTTGAAATTGTACTTCTAGTAGTATGATTTAAGTCTCTTCGCACGCCCAGCAAGGGGACGCTGTGGGAAGGATTGCTGAGAACCCTGCTGCTCCATCTACTGTACCCAGACCAGCAGCACAGACACTGGCTCCCAGGGGAGCTGGGTAAGTCTCCCAGTTCTGAATTGTTTCCTTGTACAGAATGGGCATGACAACTCTGTCTGCCTTTCCCTGGGTTGCAGTATGGAACAAATAATTCACTAGACTACAGAATGCCCAACATCTATCATTAAACCTTTGGAAGAAATGTAACATTATTTCTTTAATAATCAACAAATCTCTATTTTAGTTAAATATTTAATTCATTATCCCTGTGAATTCTTCCTACAATTATAATAATTATAATAGATAGCTATAATCTTCAGGGTTTTCTAATACATGAATCAAAAATATAGGTTTCTAGCCAGACACTGTGACGCATGCACATAATCCCCATGGCTTGGGAGGCAGAGGCAGGACAGTCACAAGGTCAAAGCCGGCCTCTGCAATGTAATGAGGCCCTAAGCAACTTAGCAAGACCCTATCTCAAAATAAAAAATAAAAAGGGCTGGGATGTGTGGCTCAGTGGTGGTTAAGTGCCTCTGGGTTCAAAACCTGGTACCAAAAAAAAAAAGTAGGCTTCTAATTATATTCCTAGGCATGTCTACGTAAAACACACATAAACTTATGATGTACTCTTATGTTTGTAACAGCTTGACTCATGATAATGTAAAAAACAAAATCAAACCATATGTCCATCAAAAGGAGAATGAATAAACAGCAGCATAGGTATCAACACACAATGGAATACTACTCAGCAAGTAAAAGAAACTATCTACTGATGTAAGCTACAACATGGACAAATCTCACAGACGTTATGCTTAACGAATGAAGCCATGCACAACAAAAGTTCATCCTGTGTGGTTCCTCTTATACAAAGTTTAAGAACCAGC
>PVKS010025668.1:0-23510 GCA_004027875.1 Aplodontia rufa | reverse complement strand
ATACCTTCAAAGGCTGCAATATCATTGTTTCTAATTGCTGTGTGGAGAATCCTCAAAAAACTAGGGATGAGCCCGTCATCTAAACTTTTAAAAAATTCATAATTAAAAATCAGTGCTAACTACTCCTCTAACAGAGGATTAATATTTAGAATATATAAAAAATTCAAAAAACTTAACATCAAAAACCAAGTAACCCAATTAAGAAATGGGCAAATGAGTTAAACAGATACTTCTCAAAAGAATAAATATAACTGAACAAAAAATATACGATAAAAATGTTCATCATCAGCAATTAGGGAAATACAAATCCAAACTACACTAACATTTCCTCTTAAACCAGTCAGAATGGTAGGTATCAAGAATAAAAATAATAATAAATGCCTGAGAGGATGTGGAGAAAAACACTTTACACTGTTGGTGGGATTCTAAACTAGTACAACCACTATGGAAATCAGTATGGAGATTCGTCAAAACACTAAGCATTAACCACCATAGGACTCAGCTCTAGCACTACTCAGTATTTGTCCTGAGGAATTCAAGTCATCAGCTCTAGCACTACTCAGTATTTGTCCTGAGGAATTCAAGTCATCACACCACAGCGATGCATGTATACCTACCCATACTTAGAGCAGCACAATTCGTAATATTCAAACTCTGTCCAATAGCAGATGAACGAATAAAAAAATGTGGTATACATATGCAATGGAGTTTTATTTAGCCATAAATAAAAATGAAAATATGTCATTTTCAGGAAGATGGATGAAATTGAAATTATTGTGTTAAATAAAATAAACCAAACTCAGAAGGATAAAGGGCATATGTTTTCTCTCAGATGTGGAAGCCAGAGAGACAAAAGGAAAAGAAATAGGGAGGGGGCAGGGATCTAATGAAAATCAAAGGGACATTGTTAGAGGAAAGATATCAGAGGTGGGAGTATGGCAGCCTGAGTGGTAAGGAAGGATACTGGCCAAATTATATTGTCATATTGTTTGCTTATATGAATATTTAACACTAAATCCCATGATTATGTGTGACTGTTGTAGAAAAATAAAGGTTTGGAAAGAAAATACACACCACACACACACACACACACACACACACACACACGTGAGAAAAACCAAATAAACAAAAAGAAAAAATTATACAAAGAATGTGATACTTCACAATATTCTAATTTTCCCAGGTAAGGAGTACTTCCCTTAGACTGGAGGAAAATCCTAAATTGAATTGTTTAATTATATCCTCTTGACAACCTAGTGCTAAGAAATCAAAATTCCAGGTCGAAGCTATATCTTTTCATACTGTGGTCACTTTCTCTCAAGTTGTAGTTGAAACTGGTTCTGGTTTGTGTGGTGAGAAAAAAATATTTATTTCAATGGACAGAAATATTTATCTCAAATCCATTGTCCACATCTATAAAAGGATACTAGTGAATACCCTGCCTCAGGGGTGTTTGTATCTTCTGTTTGCATTCCTCCTAAAGAATTGTGAAAAAATATATGTAGTATATTCTACATACATTTGTATTATAAGAATTTTGTACTCTAAATATACAAAGTTAAAGGTTTATGTTTTAAAAATATCATAATTGACAACAATTGATAAATATAGTTAAAATAAAATTTATAAATAGAATTATGTCTTTTCACTAGAATTACTATAATTGGTATTTATACATATTATCATATATAGCTGAATTTAAATAAAATATGGTGATTTTTATTTTCTTTTTTATTGGCACATTATAGTTGTACATAATGATGGGATTTGTTGTCACATATTCATACATGCACATGATACATCAATAAAATTTGGCCAACATCCCCGAAGCACTGCCCCATCTCCCTTCTCCCATCCCTCTTTTACTTGGGTATATATTTATTTTTATAAAAACACACAGTATAACATATTCTAATTCAGTCCCCTATATTCCTCTCACCCTGTCCCTTTCTCTTCCCTTTACTGGTCTTTTTGTTATTTACTAAATAGCTTTATTTTTAGTGACTTATTTATATATAGTAATTATATATATAGTCACTGATGAGATTCACTATAAGTTCATATATGAACATGAGCAACTTAAGTTTGATTCCTTCCATTAACTTTCCCTTTCTCAATCCTCCTTCCTCTATTTCCTTCTGCTGGCTTATTTCACTTAGCCTGATATCTTCCAGTTCTATTTGCCAGCAAATGACATAATGTCATTCTTCCTTATGGCTGAGTAATATTCCATTGTGTGCATATGTCACAATTTCCTTATCCATTCATCAGTTGAAAGGCACCTTGACTGATTCCATAGCTTAGCTGTTGTGAATTGAGCTGCTATGAACATTGATGTGGCTGCATCCCTTTATGCAGCTTTTAGGTCTTTTGGATATATACCAAGGAAAGGGAGAGCTGAATCAAATGGTGGATACATTCCAAATTTTTTGAGGAATCTCCAAACTGCTTTCCAGAGTGGTTGTGCCAGATTACAGGCCCATCAACAACGCATAAATTTACCTACCATTTTGCCTGCATCCTTGCCAACATTTATTGTTCATATTCTTGATTAATGCCATTCTAACTGGAGTGAGATGAAATTTCTGTGTGGTTTTAATTTGCAATTCTCTAATTGCTAGAGATATTGAGCATTTTTTTTCATATATTTATTGACCATTTGTATTTATTCATTTGAGAAATGTCTGTTTAGTTCTTTTGCCCATTTATTGATTGGGTTATTTATTGTTTTGGTGTTAAGTTTTTTCAGTTCTTTGTATATGCTGAATATTAATGCTCTGTCTGAGGAGTAGGGGGCAAAGATTTTTTTCCCCATTCTGTAGGTTCTTTCTTCACATTCTTAATTGTTTCTTTTGCTCTGAAGAAGCTTTTCACTTTGATGGCATGCCATTTATTGATTATTCCTTTTACTTCTTGTGCTTTTGGGGTCTGGTTTAGGAAGTCAATTCCTGAGCCAATGTGTTGGAGTGTTGGGCCTACCTTTTCTTCCTGTAGGTGCAGGGTTTCTGGTCTCATTTTTAGGTTTTTAATGCACTTTGAGTTGAGAGATAGAGACTGAGATTCATTTTTTTCCATATGGATTTCCACTTTTCCCAGCACATTTGCTGATGAGACTGCCTTTTCTCCAACTTATGTTTTTGGCTCCTTTGTCGAGTATGAGGCGGTAACTAATTATGTAGGTTTGTCTCAATGTCTTCTAGTCTATTCCATTTGGCCTTCGTATGTGTTTTGGTGCCAGTTCCATACTGTTTTTGTTATTGTTCTGTAGTATAATTTTAAATCAGGTATTGTGATGCCTCCAGCCTCACTTTTCTTGCTAAGGATGGTTTTGACTGTTCTGGGCCTCTTATTTTTCCAAATAAGTTTCATGACTTTTTTTCTAATTCTGTGAAGAACATCATTGGGATTTTGACAGGTGTTGTAGTTGAATATGTACAGTACACTAGATAATGTGGCTAAATTGAAAATATTAATTCTCCCTATCCAAGAAAATGGAAGGTTTTTCCATCTTCTAAGGTCTTCAATTTTTTCTTTAGTGTTGTGTAGTTTTCATTGTAGAGGTCCTTCTTTGGTTAGATTGATTCCCAAGTCTTTTTTTTCTTTTTTTGAAGCTGTTGTGAATGGAGTAATTTTCCTAATTTCTTTCTCAGTAAGTTCATCATTGGAATGAAGGAATGTGATTGATTTGTGAATGCTGCTTTTGTATCCTGCTACCTTGCTGAATTCACTTATGAGCTTTAGAAATCTTCTGGTGGAGTGTCTTGGGTCTTCTAAGTATATAATCATGTCAAACAGGAATAGTTTGAACTCTTCTTTGTGTCCCTTTAATTCCCTTCTCTTGCCTTATTGCTCTGGCTAGAGTTTTTAGAGGAAATGCTTTCAATTTTTCTCCATTCAGAATAATGTTTTGTCATAAATGACCTTTAGTATATTGAGATAAGTTCTTTCTATTCCTACCCTTTTTAGTGCTTTAAACATTAATGGGCATTGTAACTTATCAAATAAAATACTATTAAGTTTTGAATGTTTTAAAAATATATGTTTTTTAGAGAGAGAGAGAGAGAGAGAGTGACAGAGAGAAAAAGACAGAATCAATTTTATTTAGTTTTCCATGTGGCTTGCATTGCTCCAACACTTCATTTGTGTCTGTGGTGCTGGAGTTCAAACTCACATTCTCATGCATGCCAGGCCAGTGCCATAACCGCTGAACCACCGCTCCAGCCCCTAAAATATATAATATTTTTTAAAAAAATTCTTTATCAGGTACTTGTTTTGAAAACATTTTCTTCCAGTCTGTGACTTATTCTTTCATTTTCTTAATAGTATTCATTAAAAATCAGAGAAATTTAGCATTAAGTGACATTTTCATTTTTCTTTAATGGCTTTTTTTTATTCTAAGAAGTTTTACCTAACTTTCTTATAAAAGATGTATAATTTCACATTTTATACTTTGTCTATGATCCATTTTGAATTGATTTGCGGTTTTGGTGTGATATGTGGGCATTTGAAGAAGCATTTTGTACATGGATGTTTGTACAAAAGAACTTCTTGTTGAAAAACTTATTTTCACATTAATTTACTGTGACATATTTGTTGAAAACCAGTTTACCATATTATATATAAGCACTTCTGGATAACTTTCTGGACTGTACATTCCATAAATACTACCTTTATCATCACAGCTTTAGTTGAAAGCCATGGTAAGTCAAGTTTTCTACCCTATTTTTCTTTTCAAAAAAATTTTTTATAATATAAAAGAATATCTTAGGATTTTGAAAATGTTTTGAATCTAGTTATCAGCTTATGGGGAATTAATATCTTGACCATATTACTTATTTCAATTCATGTATATAACATAACTCCCATTTATTTAGGTTTTATTAATTTCTCCCATCAATCTTTATAGTTTTAAGAATATAGACATTTAAATTTTTTTGTTAGATTATACCTAGGAATATTAGGTTTCATTGTAAAAGATGTTTTTACACTTCCAATTTTGCTTTGGCAGTATATGGAAAATATTTCAATTTTACATATTGACCTTCCCTTTTTTTTTTTTTTAAGAGAGAAGGACAGTGAGAGAGAGACACAGAGAGAGAGAGAGAGACTCAATTTTTATTGAATTTTTCACATGGCTTTCATTGCACTCAGACTTAGTTGTGTAAATGGGTGCTGGTGTTTGAACCCAGGCAAGTGCCACAACTGCTGAGCCACTGCTCCAGCCCCCATATTGACCTTCTTACTATCTTGCTTAAATCAGTTATTAACTCTTTGACTTTTTGTAAAGTTATTGGAATTTCTATTTACACGATCTTGTTTTCTGTACCAAAATCTGATTTATTTTTTCCTTTCCAATTTTTATGCTTTTTTTCTTGCACTATCACAGTGGATAGGTTCTCTAGTACAATGCTGAGCAAAAGTAAAAACACATGCTTTAATTTCTTTAAAGTAAATTTATTCAATTAAAAGTTTAAAAAAGTAACAAAGAATGTCAGAGTGGAATCAGAAATGTTAAGTTCTGATTATGGTGTATAATATGTATATTTTCTGTTTTATATTTCCTTGAATTTGACCATTTAAAAATATTTTCAACTACGGGTAGCAGTCATCTCAAGAGGATATGGATTATAATATGGATTATAATTAGGAAGGCAGAAATTGTCAATTTCAACATTTGACTAGCAAAATAGGGTTTTGTAGACATAGTTTGGCTGCAGTTCTGACATCACTGCTATATTAAGAAGGGGTTTTCCTAAAATTTAAATGCATTGAAAAAAGAAAAGGGAGACTGGTCCCTCAGGAAAGCAGCAGATACCCCTGGCTGCTTCCCTCTGTCTAGCCCTGATCCTCCAGGGTCCTTGCGTTGGGTATGAGCAGTGAGAAGAAAAGAACTTCAAGTGGGGATTTATGAAACCGAGGGAGGAAGTAAGCACCCAGGGTGTTCCCACTCTCACTGTCGATGCAGAGAAGCTACACACGAAAGAGAACATAGCTTTGGAGAGCTAAGAGAAAGGGGGTCTGAGATGATGTCCCTGAGAAAATTTAGCTCTCATGTGGAATATATGTTCCACAAATTCCCCTAGAGGTCATAGAAAATCAGTGAGAGTAGAATTAGGCTAATGGGTGAAGAGTGCACCCACCGAGCAAAGGCGAGACCAAGAGTCAGGAAAACTGCATCATCTGGGAGAGGAAGCAGAAATGGGTCTGATGCTCTTGGAGGCAATTGTCGTGCTTGCCCAGGCTAACGAAGCCATTTGCAGCTAATCAGTCAGGGATACTCCAGCATTAGAGGCCATTAGCAGGTGCCCAGAGGCAAATGGGACAAGACATTCATTCAGTGGATGGCATTTAAAGCTCTGATCATCCAATGCCACAAGACTCTTAGCTTTTCCTTGAACACAAGCACAACCTTGGAGAAGGCTGGAATGGGGACGCCTTGAGAAGCAAAAGACAGCAGGGGAGGAAGATTAGAATTTGGGCTGGTTCCATATTTATCCAAGAGAAAATGTCTTCCTTTTCTTCAGAAGGTTTAAATTATTCTTATAAGCTTATCGTCAGAGGGAAAAACCTTCAGGAAGAAAGTGAAGTTACAAACAATAAAGAAAAAGACTTTTTGTATCATGTACTTGAGTTATCATGTAAATTTTTAACCTGTTTTGCCATACAGATAAAGTTTTTTTTTGTTTATTTGGTTTTTTTAAAGTTGTTTTTTAATTAAGAAATTTATTTGTTGAACAATCAAACATGTTTCTAATGAAATTATATATATATATATGTATATATTCTGAAAGTTAGATTTACTCCCTAGAGCCCCCCCCCAATCACCTGCCCTTCTCCCTCCACCCCTCAATACATCTCTACTAATGCCTTAGGTTGTATGTCACTACACCTTTTCATGGTTTAAAACATGAGAATTGACCGCCTTTCACAATGGCCAGGGTCTAACCTCCATAGATGAGTGAAGACATTCGACCCTTGGTTCTCTGGTGTATGCCAAGGTTTCAAGAATAGGAATTTTGCTTTGTGCACTGGATTGTGTGGCTCTGCTGACTCTATCAGTATTGTCACTAAGTTGAATTCTTGGCTTCTAGGCAAATATGAATACTTTGCCTTATCACTTACCTCAATCCTGTCAAATTTGGAGTCAGCAATCTTTGGAAGTACGAATACAATGAAAATATATTTTGTTTCTACCATGAGGAATCACTTACAGTCTAATTTTTGAAAATTAAAACATATTTTTTAAAATAACTTGTAGTCCTTACATTTTTGAAGACAAATTCTGAAAGTTATTATGCAATGAGATTTGTATGGTTTTAAGTTGTGTAATTAACATAAGATGATCTAATTGTCCATGCTAACATCAGTTAAAAATAAAATACTCTCTTGTTTTGCATAATGTTCTTGAAGGGGTACATTGTCAGTTCAGATAAAAGCAGCACTGTTTTCTCTTGATTGCAAAGGGCTTCTTGCTTCTGATATTCAAAGTCCATGCCACATGTGTGGGTCTTTAAACTTTTGTACCTTGGGACTGAGTTGTCATCTGAGTTCCAGGCTTTCCTCAATGCCCATCTCAGTTTCAGGTCCCATGAGTCACAAGAAATTAATGTGCATGCAGGTGAGAGTAATCTGAATATTTCATTTCTTTTTAGACTTAAGGTTAAAGCATGAATAAGACAGATTTAGAATTAAGGAAGAATTTTTTTCCCATTATCCACTTACAGCAATGATTCTCAAATTGTCATTTAGAACAACTTCATCTAGGAATGTGTTATAAGAACTTAATAAAAATTACAATTCTGGAATCGTATTCTAGACCTAGAAACTCCATGGGCAGGAGTTAAATTTAAACAAAAATTCCTTTATTTATATATATGTCAATGTTTAATTATAAATTTCTCAAAATGGTACCTTCAGTGGCAGATTCACCTTGGTCATTGTTTTGAATGTAGATATATGTGATTGATCAAGAGATTAGAGAAGTAAATATATGTAAAATATTTAAAACAGTGCTTAGAATTATGCCTGATGCTCAAATGATATAGAAGTGACAAGAGACCGAGAGACAGGTATTTTTTTTTCTTTTTTTGAGGAAAGGAAAATCAGTTTTTTTTTTTCTAAATGAGATTTTTTTATTGGTGCATTATAGTCTTACACAATGAAGGGATTTGGTGTTACACATTCATATATTCACAAGTTATGACATTTGGACTCTTTCCTTACTCAGTATCTCTCTACCCACTCCCCAGACTCTTATTTCCTCTTGATTACAAATAAATGTACGTAAGTGTATATATATATATATATATATATATATAAAATTTTTGTTTAAACCAGATACATACAACTGTTAGAAGAAAAAATAGGATCAACATTCTACCATATAAGTGCTTGAATGGACTTCCTTAACAAGACTTCCATAGCACAAGAATTAAAACCAATAATCAGTAAGCAGGATGCCAATAAACTAAAAAGCTTCTGCATAGCAAAGGAATTAGTCAATAATGTGAAGAGAGAGCCTACAGAATGGGAGAAAATCATGGCCAGCTACACTTTCTAAATAGGGGACTAATATCCAGAATATACAAAGAACTCAAAAACTTAATACCAAAAACATATTCAACCCAATCAACAAATGGGCTATGGAATTACACAGAAACTTCTCAACAGAAGAAATGTAAAAAGCCAACAAGTATATGAAAAAAATGTTCAACATCTTTAGCAATCAGAGAAATGGAAATCAAAATTATGTTAAGATTTTACCTCACTGCAGTCAGAATGGTAAAGATTAAGAATGTAAACAACAACAGATGCTGGAGATGTTGTGGGGAGAAAGGAATGCATGTACATTATTGGTGAGACTGCAGATTAGTACAAACACTCTGGAAAGCAGTATGGAGGTTCCTCAAAAAGTTAGGGATGGAAGTACCATATAACCCAGCTATCCCACTCTTGGGTATTTTTCCAGAAGACCTAGAATCAGCATATTAAGTGACACAGCTACATCAATGTTCATAGGAGCACAATTCACAGTAGCTAAATTACAGAATCACCCCAGATGCCCATCACTGGACGAATGGATCCAAAATCTATGGTATATATATATATTGGAGTTCTACTCAGCTATTAAAAAGAATGAAGTCATGGCCTTTGCAGGTAAGTGGGTGGAAATGGAGAAAATTATGCTGTGTGAAATTAGCCAAACTCAGAAACTCAAAGGTCAAGTGTTTTCTCTCATATATGGAAGCTAGAGTAAACAAAGGATAGAGAAAGAGAGAGTTAAGTTCACATATTAGACCCATCAAACTCAGAGTAACAGGATCTGGGGAAAGTCTAGTTATGTCGGTGGGGGTAGTGGAGGATGAGTAGTGAAAAAGGGGTTTATGAATACTATATGGTATACTTTACATCCCTGAGATGCTGAATAATACTCATGCAGACATGCAAAACTAGACATTTTTTTAAAAAAGGAAAATAAATTTTATTGCTTTGTTAGCAAAGGATAAACACAGAGGATCCTGTCCTAGAGGCTGTGATTCAACCCATCAGGGGGAATCAGGCATTTTTAAAAAGGGTAATTCAAAGGCTACATGCCACGTGTTCGCTGTCCAGAGTTGTAATTCACTTGTTATGTTGGGACAAAGTTATTTCCGAGATATTCTGGTGCCATCTTCACCCAAAGTCTGAATTACTTACTTCCTGGGGTGGATGTGTGCTCAACAGATAACTGCCTAGGATAGAGATGAAAGGTAATACTATTTCCCCTGAGATTAGGGAGGGGAGAAATTAAGAAGGAAAGGGAGAGGAAGAGAAAGAGAAAGAAACATGTCCTTTTTAAAAATAAGCCGCAGTGGCAGGACAGAAAGGGCTATATTTAAAACATAAAGTGGACCACTGTTACATCTCCCCTCTGTCAATTTGTACAGTCCATTTTTTTGGAAAAACGCACACAATATCTTCAAACTGCTTCCTGCTGAGAGAGGGCAAAGTTGGGGTAGTGATCCAAAGTCCTTCTTCTGTATGAGATGGGTCATGGACAGTTAAGGGTATTCAGCATCAGGGCAGTCCAGGGTAGCTGGCAGGTGACAGGATAAGGCATACATAGGTCAGAGATCTTGTTAAAATGACAATAAACAAGATATCAACGCATCACTTTTTTTGTAAGCAATTAGCACAAAAGCAATTAGTATTTCAGCTGGAAGACACAGTTCTTAATAAGCATCTACTTTGTGTAGGTAGCCACTTTTTATAGCATTATCTTGTGTAAATATCTAATCTACATAATAAATATAAAGTAATTTCCCAAATGTCACCTAATTAGCAAGGGATGAGTCAGATGTAAATTTGATGTTCAAGTACAGTCATACCTCCACAAATTAAGAGACACTCTACATTGGAGGTTCTTTAATGACAGTGGTAGTATCTTATTTTGAAATATTGAGCTTTTAGTCAGTGTCCAGATAATAGAATGTGTTTGATTGATATCATGATACACTTTGCAATAAAGTCAGTGAGGAGGTGGACATCATTAGCAGCATTTATACTTATGAGGTGCTTAAATATATTTTCCATAACCCATCTTTGATATTAAATCTTCTTCATAGTGTGAGCACTACACTCTAGTGCAATTATTACCTTTCCCAGGACTCCATTATATATCATTTACTCAAAGAACAGTCTGCCTAACTAGACTAAGAAAGGAACATTCAGTAAAGATGGCACTGTAGTCAGTAATTTGCAGAATCAAAATTTTATTACATGATTACAAAAAGGATCTTTCCTTTGAAAACTCTATACTACATTATTGTTATCTCAATTTTTGGAAGTAGTGATAAAATAATTTAAAAAATACCTTATTATCGTATGTAATGGTAGTTGGTATTTCAGTGCTACATGAAAACAGATAAATATCAGTTACGTGAAAACCAATTACCCATAGCAGTTAGGTGTTATTAACAATATCTTGAAGGCCGATGTTATAGAAAGAAGCAGAATGCTGGATATGGTGGTGCATGCCTGTATTCCCAACAGCCTGGGAGACTGAGGCAGGAGAATCACAGTTTCAAAGCCAGCCTCAGCAATTTAGGCCCTAAGCAACTTAGTCAGACCCTGTTTCAAAATACAAAACTAAAAGGGCTGGGGATGTGGCTCAGTGGTTAAGTGCCTCTGGGTTCAATCTCTGGTACCAAAAATAAATATAAAATAAAAAGCAGCATAAATTTTGGATGCTGGAGTTCAATAAAAAGATACATGTTTTTAGTTCATGGACTCAGAGTTCAGGAGAGCACTGTTATTCAGCAAACTATCAAGAGGTAAACTATCAAGAGGTCACATAAGAGATTTCTGAGTTTTGTAAGACTTTTTCTCTGTTCTGAAACTGTTTTAAAGACAGAATCTTCTTTTTTAAAGTATAAATAGTTAGAGATGAATATTATGGATTGCATTATATTCCTCCAAAACGATATGTTGATGTTCTAGGCTTCGGCCTAGAGTCTCAGAATGTGACCTTATTCAGAAACAGTCATTGAGGATTTAAATTTTCAAGATGAGGTCACACTGGAGCAGGAAGGGGCTTTGAACAAGCTTAACTATCTCCTTACAAGAGGATGGACACATGGAAAAAGGCTTGTAGGGACACAGGCACACAGGGAGAAGGCCGGCAAACAGTGAGGCAGGTAGTAGAGGGCAGCATCTGCAAGTCAAGGGAGGCCTGAAACTAATAGAGCCAGAAGAGGCAAGGAAAGATCTGCCATGAAAGGCCTGAGGGGACGCGGACCTGCCAACAACTTGACCTAGCATCTAGAGGTCTAGAGAGAGCTCTCTAGAGAGAGCAAATCTCTAATTCATCCAGAATTTTAATTTATCCAGTTTGTGACACTTTGTTAGGGCGATCTTAGGAATCCTATATGCTAAGATAATGGGGAGGGGAAAAAAAGAGGAAAAGCATATAACCCTCCATAAACATTAACTGATTCAGCAATACCAGGAAAGCTGGCTTCCAAGTTTACTACAGGAATGGTCAAGAATAAAACTGATCTGCATTGCCCAATTCTCTCCAACTCAAAAAGTGTTAAGACAAAGTATGGAAGCAGGGATGAGGGAGAGTGGGGACTAAAGAATGTGTCCGGAGAGATGATCAAGCAAGAAGCAGCAGGATAACAGGAGAGATAGCAATACCTGACCTGAAATTATACTATAGAGCTCAACTAACAATAACAGTATGGTACTGGTATCAAAATAGGCCTGAAGACCAATGGAATAGAATAGAAGACACTGAAACAAACCCACAACTCATTAACTATATGATACTTTACAAAGGGGGAAAATATAGCTTGGAAGAAAGACAGCCTGTTCCACAAATGGTGTTGGACGAACTGGACAGCTAAATGCAGAAGATGGAAATTAGATCATTGTGTCTCATCCTGCACAAAAATCAAATCAAAATGATTCAAAGACTTAGGAATTAAACCGGCAACATTGCAACTGTTAGAAGAAAAAGTAGGATCCACCATATTGGTATAATCACATTCTTCCTTAACAGGACTCTCATAGTGCAAGAATTAAAGTCAAGAATCAATGAGCAGGATGCCGCTAAACTAAGAAGCTTCTGCACAGCTGAGGAATTAGTCAAGAGTGTCAAGAGAGACCCACAGAATGGGAGAACATCATGTCCTGTTACACCTCTGACAAGGGGTTAATTTCCAGAATATACAAAGAACTCAAAAAACTTAATACCCAAATCACAAACAATCCAATCAATAGATGGGCTAGGGAAGTAAACAGAAACTTCTCAATAGAGGAAGTACAAAAAACTAATAAATATATAAGAAAGTGTTCCACATTACTAGCAGTCAAAGAAATGCAAATCAAAACTGCACTGAGATTTCACCTGACTTCAGTCAGAATGGTAAAGATGAAGAATACAAACAATAACAGATGCCGGGGGTGGGATGTGGAGAGAAAGGAACACTAACACACTCTTGGTGGGACTGTAGACTGGTACAGCCTCCCTGCAAAGCAGTGTGAAGACTCCTCAAAAAATAAGGGATGGAACCACCATATGACCCAGCTATCACACTCTTGGGTATTTTTCCAGAAGAGCTAAAGTCGGCACATTACAGAGACACAGCTACATCAATGTTCATAGCAGCTCAATTTACAATAGCTAAATTATGAACCAACCCAGATGCCTCTCACTGGATAAATGGATCCTAAAACTGTGATACACACACACACACACACACACACACACACACGCACACGCACTAGAGTTCTACGCAGATATTAGAAAGAATATCGTGACTTTTGCAGGTAAATGGAAAAAATCATGCTGAGCGAAATAAGCCAAACCCAGAAACTATCTTACATGTGAACATTAGAGTAAAACCAAGTATAGGGTGAAAGTTACACAAGTTTATTTCCTAGACCCACCAAATTCTAAGTAACACATAATCTGAGGGAATTATCGCTACAAAGGGTGTTGGGAGGTCGGGGAGAGGAGAGAGGGAAGGTGGAAAGGGAGAGAAACGAGGGGAGCTATTAATTCTGTATGGTACACTTGACTCCCCTGAGAAGCCATATAATATTCTCATGCAGGCATTTAAATCTTGAAAATTCAAAAATTAGCATACATGCATGTGGACATTCATATTTGTACTAGGGGGGAATTACAAAGGAGACAAGAGGGTGGAGAGTGGCCGAAGTGGGGGAGATACTGGATAAGGATCGGGCTCAATTTACTTCGTCATTACATAGGCATATACGACTGTGTAGGAAAGAATCCCTTCAATATGTAAGAACATGCTGAAATAATAATGATAAATAATAATAATAATAATAATAAAGGTACATAAAACAAACAAACAAATAGGAAGAATCAAGAATAATCAAACCAGTGCTGGGTGCTTCTAAATAGAAAGATGAAGTCATATTGGAAGAAGTTAGATTTTACACGAATTTTCTGGTTTGGGATAGGATTACAGGGAGAATGGCAATCAAAAAACTCTGGATTTTTTAGGAATAAGGATAATGACACTTAGCTACAAGCAGCAAACTCAGAGCTCATCTTAAGTCTATAGAGAAACAATCATCATATTGTACCCAAATTGAGGTAAATACAAAACCTTTGAAAACTAGTTTGCAGTATGAAAATGAGCAGTTTATTTACACATTTGATTTCTCTGGTTTTCCAAAAGTTTCTAAAAGTCTTTTTGTTTTGCTTAAATATATATTATGTTTATTAAAATCCACTTTGTTCTAAATTCTTTTCTTATGATACGTTTATTAAATGGGGTCCTTTTGGTTCTGAAAAAATGTAGTAGCAAGCTGTCTTTCTGAGATGTATTCCCAGTTCAAGGTCAAAAACGATATCATTAACAGTGGTTACAAAACAAATGAACCCTACTTTCTTTAAGTGTGTTACTGGATAAGGTATAAATTAGATGAAACCATTAAGTATAACCCCTAATTTAAAAGGCTTTCCCTAGAATTCAACAATTTTTGCTTTTATAAAATATATTTCTGTCCAATGGAAATACATGCATTATTGTATAATATAGATAGATGATTGATAGATCAATCTTAGATGGCTGGTATGAATAAATAGTGCCTATATGTTTTAAATTTGATATTATATTTCCAAGAATGAGGGTAGTTTGCTATAACCGGTAAATGTGGTACTAAATAAACACTTTAAATTTTGAAGGATTGGTACACATGAAAAAAATATTACTGTTTTGGTGGTTTAGTTTTCCTGCAGAAAACAGTTCTAATGCTAACTCTTTTTGTTCACAATGTCCCATTTTCAATCTATGTAGTTTACAAAAATGAATTTAGGTCAAGGGCTATTTCAAAAATCAAATAGGGTCACTAATTCCCCCACAAAATTCCAACTAGTTGTGCAGTGAACTAATTTTCATAAATTTTGACTTAATGGCATATATTGTTTTAATCCAGTATTGTAACATTAGTGGTTTTTTTACAGTTGTGGATTACAGATATTTCAAAAGGATAGAGTTACTTTACTTCCAATTTGAAGTTACTCTTTTTTATGAATTTCCTCTTAACTGTAAATAATTTTTATTAAGAAAATTAGTTATTGTACAATCAAAAATACATCCAACTAAACAATATGATATGTATGTATTCTTAAATTAGGTTTACCCCCTAGATTCCACCGTATTATCTTACCCTTACCCCTCCTTCCCTGCCCCTCCCCCATCCTTGCAAGTATATATCTCTTGAATGCCCTAGGTTATGCCTGTGCTGGGTCTCATACATGAGAGTTGACCACCTTTCACACAGGTCTGGGTTCAGCTGGGTTCAGCTCCAGCCTCCGCAGATGAATGAAGACATTCCATCCTTGACTCTCCGGGTTCGGCTAACTTCACTCAGCATGATGTCTTCCATCACCATCCATTTACCTTCAAAGGCTGCAATATCATTGTTTCTAATTGCTGAGTAGAACTCCCTGGTATGTGTATATATATACATAATTACAGTTTTTGGATCCATTCATCCAGTGAGGGGCATCTGGGTTGGTTCCATAATTTAGCTATTGTAAATTAAACTACTATGAACATAGATTTTGCTGTGTCACTGTAATATGATGATTCCAACTCCCCTGGAAAAATACCCAGGAGAGGGATAGCTGGATCATATGGTGGGTTCAACCCTAATTTTTTGAGTATTCTCCACACTACTTTCCAGATGGGCTGTACTAGTCTGCAGTTCCACTGAGAGTGTGCTAATGTTCCTATCTCTCCGCAACATCTCCAGCATCTATTATTGTTTATATTCTTCATATTTGCCAATCTGACTGGTGTGAGGTGAAATCTCAATGTAGTTTTCACTTGCATTTCTCTGATTACTAGTGATTTAGACCACTTCCTCATGTATTCATTGGCTTGTTCGTTCAATGTCCTCTGTTGAGAAGTTTCTATTTAGCTCTTTGGCTCATTTATTGATTGGATTGTTAGTGTTTTTGAGGTTGAGATTTTTTATTGGATTTTTAGTGTTTTTGAGGTTGAGATTTTTGAGGATTTTGTCAATTCTGGATATTAGTCCCCTATCAGAATAATCACAAGCCATGATTCTCTCCCATTCTGTAGGAAGTCTCTTGACAATTTTGATCATTTCCTTGGTTGTGCAAAATCTTTTTAGCTTTATGACATTCCACTCACTGAGTTTTGACTTTACTTCTTTCACTTTAGGAGACGTGTTGAGAAAGTCTTTGCCTACTCCCAGATGCTAGAGTGTTGGTCTTAATTTATCTTCCATGGTAGCTGAGTCAATTCCTAGTTCCTTGACCCATTTTTATTTGATTTTCATGCAAGGTGAAAGACAAGGGTCTAATTTCAACTTTCTGCAAGTGGTTGTCCGGTTTGTCCAGCACCATTTCTGGGATAGACTGTCACTCTTCCATGTTATATTTTGTCCCCCTTTGTCAAAGATCAGATGCTTAAAGTTTTTGGGTTTGTTTCAGGGTCTTCTAATTTATTCCATTGGTCTTCATTCCTATCTTGATACCAGTATCATGCTGTTTTTGTTACTACAGCTCTATAGTATAGTTTGAGATCTGGTATAGCAAAACAACTTGTTTCATCTTTCTTTCTTAGTAATGGTTTGGCTATTCTGGGTTTCTTATTGTTCCAAATGAATTTGAGAATTACTTTTTCTATATCTGTAAAGAGTGACATGAGTACCTTGTTGGGGACTGCACTGAATCTATATAGAGCTGGTGGCAGAATGACCATTTTTATTCTATTAATTCTGCCTAATCAAGAGCATGGAGCATCTTTACATCTTCTTAGGTCATTTTGGATTTCATTCTTCAATGTCTGATAATTTTCATTGTGAGGTCTTTGACTTCCCTTGTTATGTTAATTCCCAAATATTTTATTCTTTTCAAGGATATTGAGAATGGGACTGATTTCCTGATTTCTTCTTCTGCTCTATTATTGTTAGTGTATGGGAAAGCTACTGATTTATGGGTATTGATCTTGTAGCCTGCCACTTTGCTAAATCTGTTTATAAGTTCAAGCAGTTTTCTGGTGGAGTTTTTTGGATCTTCCAGATACAGAATCATACTGTCAGCAAAAAGGGAAGTTTGAATTCCTCTCTTCCTATTATTATCCCTTTGATTTCCTTCTCTTGCCTTATTGCTCTAGCTAGGTTCTCAAGAACATTGTTGAACAAAAGTGGTGAGAGCGGACATCCTTGTCTTGTTCCTGAGTTAATGGAAATGCTTTCAGCTTTTGTCCATTGAGTATTATACTAGCTGAGGGTTAGGCATATATAGCCTTTACATGGTTTAAGTAGGTTCCTTTGATCTCTATATTTGCTAGAGTTTTGAGCATAAAAGGGTGCTGAATTTTATCAAAGGCCTTTTCTGCATCAATTGAGATGATGGTTTTCATCCTTCATTCTGTTTAAATGATGACCTACATTAATTGTTTTGCATATGTTAAACCAGCCCTGCATAAATGGGATGAAGCCAAGTTGATCATGATGGATTATCTACTTGATAAGTTTTTGAATACAGTTTGCTAGGAGAATTCCCTCCTTTTCAATTTGTTGGAATAACTTAATAAGGAGAAGTGTTAGCTCCTCCTTAAAAGTGTGATAAAAATCAACAGGTCCTGGGGTTTTCTTCTTTTTTTTTCACATTTATTAGAAGTATATAGCGATACAGGATACAGAAGAGGGGGAAACATTGTCAAAACAGTAGCAATTAATATGTGTAAACTTTGTTAACCCGGGGTGATGCTAATGCACAGATAAGCTACTATGGTTTCTTCTATTGCCGTTTTCCCCAGAAGAACTCATGTGTTAAATGGGTATCTAGTGTAGGAGTAACATCGGCTTCTGGGATGGTTTCCTCATCTTCCCAATCACCAGACTCCTATGAGTTCTTCATATACCCTCCCCTCTCCCCATCCCCTTCCCACCACCTCCAAGTTACCTAGGGAGCTTTCACTCCTATTGCACTGAAAGTCATTCAATTTGAGGCTTTGTTAGGTCAGCCGTCTGTCCTACTGCTTCAACATAAATTCTAGTATCAACAGATGAGAGAAACCATTTGGTCCTAAAGTCTCTGAGCTTGGGAGACTTCACTAAGCATAATTCTGTCCATCTCCATCCATTTGACTTCGAAAGCTATAATATCGTCTTCTCTGATGGCCGAGTAGTATTCCATAGTATATATGAACCATAGCTTTTGTATCTACTCATCAAGTGAGGGGCAACTGGGTTTTTCTTCTTTGGCAGACTTTTAATTGCTGTATGGATTTCAGGGCCTGTTATTGGGGTTGTTTAGGAATTCAATATCAACCTGTGTCAATTTAGGGATGTTGTAATAATTTATGTTTTAGAGAACCCATATAAATCAGAAATTTGAGCTCAAAATTCCATAACAAATCTCAGTTTATTGATAAGTTAAATTGAAAACAATTTTATTGCAAAACTTTTGGTATATGCTATTTTGAAATAGCCATCATCTGCTAGTCTCTACAAAGATAAAATAAATATATAATGACTTGCATAACAATCAATTTTATTTAGTTTTTCATGTGGCTTTTGTTGCTCTGGCACTTTGTTGTGTACATCGTGCTGGGGTTTGAGCACATGTCCCTTACATGCCAGGCAAGCATGTAACTGCTAAGCCACTGCTCCAGCCCAATTTTTAGAAAAAGGAAATACCAACATTTTTGCCACCAATTTAAAAGTTCCAATTGTCTATAAAGATATTTTCTATGATGAGGAATGAATGTTCCTCAAATTATATCTTCATCAAATATGAATATAAGATGTGCTTTTTCCCCAAATAATATATTGTTCTCATCCACTATCACTAAATAGGTTATTTAATTATGTTGGAAGCAGGAATGGATTTATTCTGATCAGTTTTCACATTCTTCCTAAGTGTGTCCTTATGATCAATGTTCCCTGGTGAAATGTTTAGAATTAAGCAGACAGTATATATGTGCAGACCGAGGAAAGCTGTTTTTTATATCATGCTTGCTGTGTGCCAGGCCCTTGGAAGTCTTTTAACATTTTAGTACAGTTAATCCTCACAACAACTCATAGGATGGTTACTAATATTATTATCATTTACCACAACAGAGATGAGGTAATTTGCCCAAGTTCATGTAGAACTTAAGTAGAAGGTTCGCACTTGATACCCAGACTGTCCAGTCCAGCAGACTGTGTCCTGGGTCAGAATACTGCAGTCAAAGATTTTAAAGTAATAGTTGTATGGACAACATTTAGGAAAACTAGTTTGTAATAGTTCATTCACATATACACCATTAAAATATTCATTTTGCTAAACTGGGATAAGAATAGAAGAGAGAAACTACTAAATTCATGATCTTGCATTTGATCATGAATGACCTGTTTGGGGATCTTAGCCTTTCAGGGATATTGACCGCAGTAATAGAGAAAACCAGGAGGAACTAAAAACAGTCTCCCAAGACCCACAGTTCATACCATCAAAGGGGATAAATGTTTTAAATCAAGACAGAAGAAAAGAGCCTTTGAGCCTATTTTAATCTTGGTCACAGGCACTGGAGTAAATCGCTGTGTCGTATCTGATAGTTCCAACAATTCAATTGTTTTCAGATCTGTCAAATCAATCAAAAGGAAACATCATGAGTAAGGGCTAATCAGTCAAATATGTCATCTTGTGGTTGATCATATCCAAGTCTGAAGAACAGATGCTCTCCTTTCTGCTTTTGCGCACTGCAGGGCAGAGACAGTCCTCAGGTTTTCTAGCTCTGCCAGCATCAGCAGCTCACTGGGGCATCCCAGGTACCTGGGAGCTGTGCCGCGCTCACCTCCCAGGTGGCATCTGGAGATCAAAATGAGCAGCTGCAACGAGGTAGCAAAGCAGCTACCAGGGAGTTTGTCAGCCTTGACAGAGGGATAAAATGTATGAATTCCAACAATTGTAAGGAATCTTCCACTTTAATATATAAAGCTAGTCTAATTTTTTCTAAATTCGAGGTGGTAACCATTTATTTATACTACCATGCTTCTGGAGGTTGTCAGGACATAGTTTGTTCATAATTTATATCTTTTCAAATGAAGGTATTATAGAGGTATGAAATATTTTAATTCACTAGTTCAAGATAACATTATTAACTCAGAAGAATAAACTAGTAAGGAAATAGACCCCCAAAACATTGAGTTTTAGTTGCTGATCTGAAGATGTTTTAGCCCTAGTAACAATTCTTCCAAGAAATCAATCATCAGAATTTGAGTTCTCATAGTGCACATACTTGGGAAATAATCACCTGTTTGCAATGAAAGGACTGGGCCAATAGTTAGGGTGATGAAAATGTTCACATAGTTACCTCAGTTGCAGCTATTTGAATTTAGTGAGATGACAACTATCCCAGGAGCAGGTTTTGCTTTAACAAACTTCTTCAAGTTGTTGGTATTAGGATAACATTAGTAATGAGTTAGCTGTTAAGAATTAGTCAGCATCTCGGTCTTGGGGGTTACCAAGAACCAAAGTGTGTTCTTGGTGGTTGGCTGAAGTTCTGCAACTGAAGGAACAGGAAGAAGAGCTGAAGTCAGCGTTAACATATAAGAAAAGTGCAAAAATGACTAATGAAGTGAAGTTATGTGCAGTATCTTTAACTCAGCAATCATTTCTATCAAGATGATAACCAGAAAAAGTGTGGGAGCGGGTAGCCCCAGCAATATTTGAAGTTTGATCTTCAAAGGTGCAACTGGGGACACTTTAGGCTTGAAATTCAGAACTTCCCTGTACTGAGAGATGTGATTACCTGAGTATGTTGGCATTGCACATTTATTTATTGTCCAGTTTGAGCATAAAGCACAGTCTTGAATTTTGCTGGTCCTCATGGGAAGGCAGAGCAGGTTGGTTCAAGCCATTAGATCTCTGATAAGCACTATGTGCACTGAGGGCCACGATTGACTTTATTTTGGTACAAATTTAGAACCACAGCTCCCAGCAGGCTCCCTGGAGGGGGCTTTGGAGTGGTCTTGGTTGTGTGGGCTCATTTCTGGGCATTGTTTTATTAATAGAGGACTCTTGGGAATTACCATTCTCATCCTCAGTCTCCCAGTTTCAATTCACTCACTCTCAAGTTTCTGTGACGTTATATATGAAAATTCCTAAACTAGAAACACCTTTCTTTTCATTAAAAATTCCATTAGTCAACCAAAATAAAGACAACTATTTAAAGGCCAACTGAAACAGAGACTTTACTCCTATATCTGCCAACTGCCTTTGGCATTAAGTCCCTCCAGGTGGGAACCTCTACTACTGACATGTAAACTATATGTGTATTAATTTTGTTTCCCTAAATGGGGTACTCATGCTTGGAAATGGATTTTCTCCAAAGGAGAAATGCGAAAAAATAAAAATAAAAAAATAAAATACAGAAAGAAAGGAGGAAATAAATATATTATTTAAAGGCACATTTTCTAGATAAATCGTAAGTCCACCATTTACGCGAAGCCTTTACCTCTGCAGACATGGTGATTACTTGTGCTTACTGCCTTTCATCATGAGTTAATCTATGATAAAGCTTCATGTTTGAAATCTATTTTCCAATTCAGTTGCTACATCAGGCAGGAATTCGTTCTTATTGGCAAAGGGGACAGAGGACACTGCAATATGCTTCTCTGCACTAAGGCTATAGTTCTTTCCCATGAAACTGTTTTAAATATGGGTCAAGAATTCTGCTTTACATCGGAAGGCACAGACACTTTCGTTAAGTATGCCCTTGCCTTGATGTTCCCAGAGCACTGTTTAGAAAATTAGTTTTACTGCATATTTCCTCTCTCACAGCACCTTTAGGAACATGGCCACATAGAAATAGGAGGATAATGCCATCCTCTTTCTAGAATTCTTAGGGAATGGTTTTCCGAAGATAGATTTAATTTAAAAAAATTTCAACATGTGCACACAGAATTATTTCTTTAGTTAGAGACTAACCATGTGTTATCATTGGTATTATTTTCAAATGACACATGACTTTGAGGGGGCTGGAAATCTGACAGTGGTGTACTGGTCTATGAGTAGAGCCACCTATTCATCATCTTCCTGATGGTCCACAGGACACTTCTGGGGTTTTTTCATTTTTAGACTGTTAACACCCCGATGACTTGCACTCAATTCACATAGGAATATAGAAAATCAGTTTTGTCTTCTATCCTCTAGATTCTTTTTCTGACCTCTTCTGTTTTTAAATACAGGAATATCATATTGGAAGAAATAATTGTTGGTCTTTTATATGCCACTGGATTCTTTGCACAACACATCCATATCCAGTTCTCATAGCATTAGAAATGGGTGGGTGTCATTTCAAACTCAATGGCTGTGGATCTCACACTTGTTCTTGGAGTAGCCATGTCTTTGCTAAGTCCATCCCTCCAGTTGCAGAACTGTTCCTTCATTCCATTCCTACACAAGTGTTCCAAATGATTCTTTATTTTTTCATGACTATGACAATCTTGGTTAGCAATTGTTAGTGGTTGGTGATGTGGCCCAACCCACTCAAAATCTTTCCTTTGAGTTTTGTTTTTAATATTCAGAGTGTGCATGGTGGCAGGATAATAGTGAATATGAAAGAAGTCTGGAGCCACTCATGACCATGGTCCAACAGTGTGGCACAATGTTCTTTCAGAGAGTGAAATCTGCTTACAGACAGAGACTGACATGGAGAAAGAAAGACCTCTCCTGCAGTTTGGTTACATAAGCCATTTTGTTAATCTCTAAGTGCGCAAGTCATCACTAATACCGAAGCAAGTTGGTCTGATGCTGACTCCCAGTTTACACTTGAGAAAGTGACATCATGTAGACCTAAGTGGCCTTTCTGAAATACTACCATGTGTTCTGCTTTTTGACTCATTTATTATTGTTTCTATTGAACTGATCTTCCTGTTGCACCATAAGCAAAAGTTAGTATGTTATAAGATCATAATTCTTATCAGTTTGTCTCAAAGGTCTTTTAATCAGCTGTTCATTGATACTGAACAGGGCTGACACCTGTAACTAGGGAGCTCACCTAGAAGGTATTTTCTCACACACTAAGAAAAGGAAAAACTTGTCAATCTAAGGGAAAAACATGGATTTTTCCCAAATAAGAACTTTGTATCTTGAAAAAAATATGTATCAATATGCATTTTAAAAGGCTGATGATATTTCTTTTTTTTTTTTTTTGGTTGGTAGTAGAAAAAACATAAATTTTCAGCTCAACTGTAGTAGTTGCAAGTGCACATTTTCTACTGTCCATTCCGCATCCAGTTTTACTATCTTCTCCTCATTTATTCTGTTGATCAGCCTGTATTGATTTCACTCCTTTTGTATTATGTGCATTTTTGTAAAGAAATATGCAAATGAACAAATAAAATAAAGAATAAGTGAATAGCTAAATAGTTCATATGGCAACACACTAGCTTGGTATGTTTTCTTGCAAGATTCCACTAAATATTTTTTGAAAGTTTATAAAGAAAAATCTACTAATTGCACTTTC
>PVKS010025667.1:0-29576 GCA_004027875.1 Aplodontia rufa | reverse complement strand
TTTTTTAGTGTTTGATAATTTTCTTTGAATAGGTCTTTAATATCCTTTGTAAGGTTAATACCCAAGTATTTCATTCTTTTGGAATTGATGATGAATGGGAGAGATTTTCTGATTTCTTCTTCTGCGGCTTTGTTGTTGGTGTAAAGAAATGCTAGTGATTTGCTGGAATTGATCTTGTATCCGCTTACCTTGCTAAAGTCACCTATAAGGTCTAGGAGTTTTCTGGCCGAGCATCGGGCATTTTGATCTAGCAATCCAAAATGACACTCTAAATAATGTTGCTGAATAGGAAGAAGGAACCTGAAAAGTATGGGACTGGATGGATGGATTCATGATGTCCTGCAGAGATTAATGAAAAGAGAGTGAGGCTAAGGGCACCCTGTTGGGACTGTAATAGAGAATGCAATTTTATAAAAGTCCATCGAGAACTTCAGGAAAGCTTTGCCAACAGCAGATGGGAGGCTGCCCTGTGAGCGTGCTTACTTGCATAGAGTAGCCAGCACGCCCGCCCTCTGCCCCATGGGGATTTCTGGGACATTGCAGAGGTTTTCTGGCTTGTGAGTCTCTGTTTCCTGGCTGCATTTGGATTCCGGGCCATCTTTTGTTTCATTCAGTTTCAGATGAGAAGGTCCTCTTGGACACCGGCTCTCAGATGGGAAATGGAAACTATTTGTGCCGCCATGGAGGAAGTTTTCTGCAACTGACAGGGTCTCTGGGCTGGAACCAGCATAAAGAGAATATTAGGAAATAATGAAGCAGGCTGCTGGCTTGGTGTGTTTCATTGTTAGTATTCCAGTTACTGGGAGGATATCTAAAACTCTTCCTGGTTTACTGCCTTGGAAATTAAAAGTAGCCCTGACACATTTCATGTAAGCTCAAATTCATCAGCGTGAGCGTCCCAGCAAGGTTTGAATGATAATGCAAGATGGCACAGGCAGCAAATGTGGCCCGCTGGGGCGATTGCCATTCACTCTGTGCTTTTCTGGCACAGACTCGCAGCCCCAGACAGAACCTATCTTGTTCTTCCCGGAGCACCCCTGCTGCACTTTCGAGGGTTTTCTTTCCCCCAGAAGGCTGCTTTGGGGATTTTTAGCCCTTTCCTTTAAACAAATAATGAAATGGGCACTGTGTTGCTGGCATTTGGTGTAATGAGGGGCAGTATCTATCTGATACTTACAAATTTTGCACAGCCAGTGGACAGAGGCAGTGCATGGTAGACCTTAAGGATAGAGAGTACTCTTCAGCTCCAAAATGCGTCTATAACCCAAGGGCTAAAGTATCTGAAATCCTAGCAGGATATTTTTATAAAGCAGACACCATTTATTCCAGTACTGCTAGTCCTTGGCTACTTTGAATCATGATCTTATACGGCCTGAAGACCTCCAGGAATAAGATGTGACCTCAGGAGACTTTCTGCTGAATGTACAAACAATGCTATTATTTTAGAAAGTTCCAGCTCATGTTGAACTAAAATCCACCTCTCTAGGCTACATTTAATATTTTCTTCCACAGAAGTCCTTTAAATATTTGGAGACAGCTAGTGTGTCTCTATTGCCAAACTAAATATCTTCAGATGTTTTTCATTGGTCATGATTACTACTACAGATTAAAGCAGATATGATCCATCCTTCTCTTCCTCTGTCTCACTCACTCCTTTTCTTTTCCTTTCCACAAGTATTTCTGCATCTATGTGCCAGAAAGAGTGCTAGACACCCTTTCTCTTTATTATACAACTCAAACACCTGTATTTTAAAGGTCAGTGAAGAATTTACATATTGGTGGCATGAGGTCATGAAAAAGCATAGACTTTGGAGTTACTGCATCCTTCATTTTAGCTGTGAGATCCTTTCAATCTTCTTAATTATGATAAGCATTGATTTCCTTATTCATAATAAGGAGGCAATAGCCATCTCTTGCAGAGACATAATGTGTGCAAATTGCCTGCCAGATCACTTGGGCTGAGCAGAAACTCAATTCCTGAACAATTTGGCCCACTATGTCATGCTGATGGGCCAAACAAGAGCATGGATAGTCTTGATCAGGAAAACATATCAGCAACAAATCCAGCCAATCTGAGCTAGCTTAGCATGCCATCTGTTTTCCTTCAAGCTGTTGATAAAAATGTTGACCAGGATGTGGTCTAGAGAAGTGGCCTGTGACCCTCTCCAAGGACATTACCCTCCTGTGCCCTCATTTTGCTAATAAGCACATTTTGATCAGGGATATTGAACTGGTTATAAATAGGGCTGTGCTCTTTTCTGGTCTATATTTCTCCATCTCTTCCAGATGGATATTTTGAGGGCTTTTGTCAGTTGCCCTGCTAACATCCAGATAGGCTATGTCTGTGTCATTCCTTTGATCCAGAAATCAAAATATAATGTTCTGTCCTGAATACTCTCCTTTGGAAGGCAAATCCTTCTGGGAGGGCAATCGTGTTAATGTGAATCTGTACTAAAAAGTCAGAGGCCTCTCGGACCCCTTTCTATCCGGGCCAGGTGGGAGTGGGTGAGTTGCTGGGTCCTGGGAGAGATGAAGGGAAGGTTTTTAATATAAGCATAAAAGGTGGGCAGCCATGGCACAGTGGGGGATGAAAAGGAATCTTACAGAGCTGGGAAATGAGCTCAGGAGTGGCCCCCTGCATGGAGCCACATTTTACCTTGAGCAAGAGCTGGGTGCATGATTGCATGACCTCAGAGAATTTTGATGCACTGGCAGATAATTTTTTCCCAAACTTGACCAATGGCAAATGCACCTTACATCCCTTTCCTCAGCCCCAGCAGGCAACAGGAGAAAGGTTAGGTCCTTAGTGTGACAGATACTCGAATTCAGCCCAACCCTAACATCCATATTAGCAATGAAATCGCAGCTGACATTTATGGGGGGCTTATGATATACTGGCCACTGTGCTAAGCATCTCATATGCATTATCTCAAAATTTTCACAGTGATACCAGGAGGACAGGACTGTTGTCATCCTTGTCTTGTGATTGCTCAGAGAGTCTAGGCAATTTGCTTAAAGCAACCCAACTCTGCAGGGCTGTTTCAATTCTGCTTATCTCTAAAGTTTTAATATTTAAGCAAATGATGCCTCCTAGTCTCATTTTAAGGATTTATTATTTGATAATCATGCTTGCAAATGTGGGGATTCTGAAATCAGCCCCTAGAGATCATGTCCCGGGACCCCTTCTGGCTTTCTTCTGCTGGCTCTATGGAAGCCCTCACATCTTGGATATTGTGTGCTACCATGTGTCCTTCTAGGTGGCCTGGCTGCAGTACCAGTGACCATGGTCATCTGGAGTGGACTCCCCCAGTTCACTTGTGGCTCACACCCAAGGGGACATCTGCTCTCTGGAATTCCTTCTGCTGGGAAGCCGCCCTCAACATTGCTTTGGAAATGGGCGGTGGTGTCTTGGAACAGCTTGACTGGGGGCTGAATCTCATTACTGACAGAATTGTGACCTTTCATCAGAATATGGAAAATGCCATTGATATAATATGCAAAGATGATGTCAGTGGTATGATATGGGAGGGAAAGAGATGGCCCATGTGGGATATTTATTTTAATGATATCACCATCATTTGTTATGTGGTTTGAATTAAATAGAAGTCTTTGAGTCTAAACTCCACCAGTGACTCTCGAAAACATTCTCTTGTTTTGTCTGGTGTCATTTAGCACTCAATCTGCAGCATTTTTGGCTGAACGGAGCTCTTCATATGATTCCTTTGTTCTGATGTCTTAAACTCAGAAATAAGGGAACTTTATCTCCAGTCTAATTGCACCCATATTGATCTGAGATACAGGCATTCTGCATCAAGAATAGGAGGGAGTGTGGTGGTTTAAATTAAGACAGGAAAGATGAAGCCCAAATTACAGACAACAAAGTCTGGTTAGAGTTGGAACACACACGCATACTCCTTCCTCCCTCTCTTTCTCCCTACACCCCCCACACCGCTGTCAAGGTCAAAGTCAGTAGATTGGCTCTTATTCTTTTCATCCCTTTATTGCTCTTGGATACTTTTTGGATCACTATATGCTTATAAGCTTTTTAAAAATTATGCCTTTAAAAAATTAAAAAATTTTGGCCCTTATGTCTGATTCCGTGTCACCTTTGTGTTCCCTTCAGTCCCCCTCCTTATTGGTAGGTACCTTCAAGTGCCAATCTTCTGCTGTCTTCCTTCTCTCCACCTTTATCATAAGACCCTCAATTATTGGACAGCTCAATCTAAATCGTGATCTCCAGTGTTAACCCTGTATGTCCTATGGTCGAGTCAACTAAACTCACCATAGATTGGACTCCATTCTCTATGTACAGCTGCCAACAAGACAGCTCTCACCATTTGTCCTGATGATGCTGTCCAAACCTAGCATCTTCCTCTAAAAGCTACTTCCCTTGCCCACTGGTACCCTCTTCCTAGCTCTCATTCTTATGCATTTTAAAGTGACGAATGCATTACAAAAATACAAATGTGTTTACACAACCCTTTGACAACTTTCCAAATGTGCGGCTGCCACGTTGATTCTGGGGACCCTTAAAGTCTACGAAGTCACCATGCTGAGTGAAGCAGATGCTCCCTTAGGGCTCGCAGCTGTTGTTCTATCCAAGCTGCGTTCCCGGAGAAGGTTTGCTGGCAATAGTGCTAACAGCAAAGGAAAGCAGTGGCCCACACTCCCACTTCTCATGTGCTGCACATTTGAATGCTGTTTCCTCTGCACCTCATTTGATCTTCAACAGGGGTGAGGGAGAATTGGTAATACGGACGTCATGACCATCTCCACATTATATATGAAGAAGCAGGCCAGTGTGGGGGAGTTCTCCAGCAGATGCACGTGTAGCTCCTGGTTAACGTGGGAGGCCTGGGCTCCTGAGTGTTAGGCTGATGGGCTGGGGCTGCTCCTGGATTGCTGGCTGTGCTCGCTAGTGGGATAGATTGCCTCGTTCTCATGAGAGGTATGACCGGGCTCAGGTGCTCTGCACAAATGTCCCATCGCAAGAAACCTCCTGAGCCACCCCACCTCAAAGGCCAGTGATGTGTTGCTGTGGGGACTGGCGATGGCGCAGGGCAGATCACTCCAGGTGAGTGAGGGCAGAGAAGAGGAAGAGGAAAAGCTTGTTGGGCTGCCATAACAAAGTGCCAAGCCTTGGGGCTTAAGCTGCTTAAACTTATTTCTCCAGTTCTGGAGGCTAAATCCAAGATCAAAGTGTAGGCAGGTTGCTTTCTCCCTCTTCCTTAGAGTTGGGGAGGTGTGGATAGCTGTCTTCTCCTTCTCCACATAAGACCTTTCCTCTGAGTGGGTCTTTGTCCTAATATCCCCTTCTCTTGAGGACCCAGTCATTATTTATTGGCTTAGGACCCAAATAATCACCATATTTTAATTTAATCACCTCTTTAAAGACCCTCTTTTCTTAAATACTGAGGGTTAGGACTTCAACATATGAATTTTGTGGGGGACCCAAGTCAGCCCACACCCACAGCAGGCAGTAGTATATACTGGGTGAAGGAGAAGCGGAAGACACATGGGGGCCACACCAACTCCATTTGTTCCACAGTCTCTAGGGGCCTGCTCTGTGCTCCACTGACAGCTCAGCCAGCCCTCTGCACCACTGCAGCCAGGCTGGGGCTTCTGTGGGCTCTGAAACCTTCACAAACCCCAGAGGACCACCTCCAGTGCTGGTTCCAATGAGCCGCGAGAAGGCAGACAAGCCTAGTTCTCGTTCTCTTTGGCATGTGTAAAAATCACTTGGAAAACGACTTAAAGCTCAGACGCTTGGAATCCATTGCAGAGATTCAGATTCTGGGTGGGCCCTGATACCTCCTAGGTGACGCTGATGCTATGAGTCCATGGGCCACAATTCCAATAGCATTGACATAATTCACTGAGAATTTGACTCAATTTGTATTAGTTAGCAGCCCCTGAATTATGAATAATATGTGTTCTAAAAGCTGTCTTCCGCAAGTTAGGCCAAGAGTCCAAGCCAAGATATTGTTCTTCCTTTCACAGACTTGAGTACTGTGGTTGGACTCAAAGATGTCCAGTCCAGTGCCAGCTCTTCTGAAATGTTTCCAGTCCTCTTGCACGTCAGACCAGGAGAAGAGGAGCAATGGTGTCTATGAAAACAAGAGCATGTGACCTGCCATGCCTTCATGTTCATATTTCATACTTATTCTTTTGCATATGTACAATAAGGAGACAATCAACAGTGCCGATAAAGTAGAAGGTAATGGTGTTGGCAGGATACACTTCCTGAGTGCTTAGTCCTGAGCATTTGGAGCTAAAAGAAGGGTCTGTGTTCTGAAATTTCATTTGAAAGCAGGTCATTTTGCATTCAGAACAGCTGTTCCAAAGAAATAGCTATAAATAGTCATTTCACATAAGGCTATTTAACCTGTAATGTGACGGAAGCATTTACATCATTCCTAAACTGTGTCTTAGAGGAAAATGCGTGCCAAGTTCCAGAATGCCCAAAGCAAACATCACCCCTGATGACCTAGGCCAGGGAGGGGGAAGAGGAAACCCAGCGCATAGAGCTGAGACGACGGAGGAGCAGCAACTGGCGAGAAGGCAGGAGCGAGCACAAGGCAGTGAGGCTGGGCATCGGAACGAATGCTCTCGTCCTTGTTCTCTTGTTGTTTATTGTGGGTTGATTCCTTGCTGACACACTATAAAAAATATTATTTAGCGCTCGCTCTAGTTCCTGTATTTTAATCTTGTCCCTTCAACTAGATTATAAAATCTTTAAGGCCTTGCACTATGCATGCTAGCTCTATTGTCTTTTATTTTTATTTTTTTAAAGAGAGAAGAACAGCGAGACAGAGAGAGAAACCATTTTTATTTAGTTTTTCCTGCAGCTTTCATTGCTCTGAGACTTCGTTGTGTCTGTGGTGCTGGGGTTTGAACTTGCTTACTTGTGCGAGCCAGGCAAGCGCTGTAACCACAGAGCCGCCACTCCAGCCCCAGCTCTACTGTCTTTTGAAGGGACTTTAAAAAATCAGTTGAATACACTTATTTGGCTAGTAGGTCCTAGCAGTACCAAGCAGCTCAGATAAAAGGAGCAGTGAAGTCAGATGGGAAGGTTGGGTTGAGGTTTACCAGCCAAGGGCCAGTGGGAGGGCCAGTAAGTGGAGGAACTGAAGGTGCTGACAACGGCAAGAGGGCACACAAACGTTTCACTGGACATGTTCTGCCAGTAGCTTAATTCCAAGAGAAAGGAGAAAAGGACAGAATCATTTCCTTTGATCTTACAGGCAATGAGAGGAAAAGAGAGGTGTCTAGAAATAGTTTGATCCATAATCAACTATACTAGGGTAAGCTGATGTGGGATCATGGAGAAAGGCCAGTGAAGTAACCACAGATTCCCAAACTGAAGAGACCCTGTGCTTGTTCTGGGAGCCCCTGGGGGTGCACTGGGCCTAGATGTCCTGATGGAATGAGTTGGGTTTGCCCAGTGAGGGGGCCTGTTGATGACACAGCCAGCAAGTTCTTCAATTCCTAGAGCTTTGCAGTTTAAGGACTCTTTAACTCCATGACATAAAAACAAATTGTCCTACTGGAATCCCTTCTTTGAACTTTTTGCTATAGGGAAGAAGAATCAAACTAATAGTCAGAATTCCTGTGTTCTGATCCCCGTTGTCAGTCTTGTGTTGTGGCATTAAGGAATTCAGTTCACCTCCTGGTGTCTCAACCAATGACCTTTCAGGTTTTTTTCAGCTCCAAAGTGATGTAATTCTATTATTAGATTATGAAATTAACCAGGGAAACAATGTAAGGGCAAATGATATTAGGGAAATAATATTACGGAAAGAAAGAATACTCATCATCTACATTTCTATCCAACATTGTACTGCAGGCTCAAGCTGTGCATTTAGGGAAAGTAAATATTCAAGTATTGAAAAAGAAGACGTAAAAAATGACCAGATTATATGTAAATATATGTAAAGTCCTAAAATATTCAAGAAATATTTAAATTGATAAAGTGATTACCATGAGCTGAGCCTGTGACAAACTATAAAAATAAATTTCATTTCTATATATCAGATTATTGAGGTGGGTAGGAGTTCAGAGAGATGATTATTATGTTTTTAATAATAAAATGTGTAATGTTGATGAGAAAAATTATAGTGAAGAAGGGATCAGGACTTAAGATGCAGGAGAGAAAGAGGGTGAAGGATAACAACAGAAGGTCCCTACTGTAATTTAAAGACTTCAGTTAATTTGGATCAAAAAATATAAAAGGTTTAGGGAAAATTTTGACAAAGATGTACAAGATGTATTTGTACAAAAAAAGCAGTAAGATAAATGATAATAAAAATAATAGGGGGTATACCATGTTTATGGATTGTCAAAATTGTAAAGATGCCAATTCTGTCCAGTTTTACATATATATTTAATACAATTCTGTCCCAATTTTTAAAAAAAATCCCAACAAAATTTATGAAGAAGGAAAAAAATATGGGGAGACTTGCTTTCTTGTCTATCAAGACCTGTTATAAAGTTGGTATTGGCACAAGTACAGTCAAATAGACCATGCGACAAAATATAGAACCCAGGAACTGACATAGATATGCATTATGGCAACAAGGCATAACACAAAAGAGGGTGAAAGATGGTCTTTCATTAAATGGTGATGTGTCACTAGATATTCATATAGAGAAAAATAAAATTTGCCCTTTCCTCTCACTACACTGAAATCAGAAGTTCCAGTTGGATTGAGATTTGACTATGAATCCTAAAACAATAAAGCTTTATAGGATAACATAGAATATCTTTGTGATGTCAAGATAAAGAAAAATTTCTTAAACAGAACACCGGAGTTCACAACTACAAAGCAAATATTGACAGGAAAGGAAGAGAAAGCAAAACAGAGGCCCGATGGACGGCAATTAGAGGCAGAGGAAATGTACCGGCAGTCTTCACGGAGAAAATGACAAGGGAGAGTCTGGAGGAAATTAAAGAAGCATGGAGTGGGAGAGGCTGAGGGAAGAGGCTGCGGGAAGGGGGGAGTGTTCAGCTTTGCATGCTGCCAAGAATTCCAGTCACATAAGGACTGCGCATGTCACTGGGTTTAATGAGATGTAAGGGACACTGGGGAGGGCAGTTGGGGTGGAGGGAGAAAGCCCAGGTGCAGACTGCAGGGGTGAGGAGTGGCAAGAGAGGAGGCAGAGGCAGAGATGCTCTTAGGCACTTTGTCTTGGCAGAGGTGGTGAGGGGTGGAGTGATTATTGAAGTGGGTGGGAGTCCAGAGAGTGGATGGTTATTTTTAATAAGAAAATAAGTTTAATGTGGATGAGAGAAATTCTAGTGAGGAGGGGATTGGGACTTAAGATGCAGGAGAGAGGGTGAAGGGTAAGAGTGGGAGGTCCCTGGAAAGTGGGGGATCATGGAAGTATCCTAAACAGTGTGGGGAATCAGCCTCCAACAACCTACCAGTACCTCTGGATAATGGAGGATGGAGGAAGGATATAACCAAATATGTGTGAGTTGGTTAGTTACAGGAGTTGAGTGGTTTTTCCAATGCAAATGTTCTTTTCTTTTTTCTAAATACTACCATTAACAATCATTAATACTTGCTATATAATATACCATTCAAGCATTTTATCTATACTGACTCATTTTATTCTCCATTACAGAGCTTAGGCAAGGGAAGTAGGGAAATAAGATAACTCATTTGCTGAAGGTCACACGAAGCCGAGAGTCACACCAGGAAATTCTGGAACCCCCTCCTCACCTCTACCTCACCCATGGTTTGTCCTCATTTTCTATAACGGAGAGGATCAATTTGTGGAGGATAAGTGAAAATGCTCTTTAACAATACAAGAAAGGCTTTCTAGGTGTGGCCAGAGACCCCGGGAGGCTGGGGACCAGGCATGGTTGGCCCTGGTGAGGACTGAGTCTTCCAGGGCAGAAACAACCAGAAACCACACTGTTCCCACAGCAGAAGCTGCTCAGTGGTGCCTCTTGAAGACTGTGTTGCTGATTATTCATTTTCCAATTTTCTTAAAGGAAAAGTTGTGCTCTTTTTCAAAACTACCCACAGAGACAAAGCTTGAGGGGACTGAAACACCCAAATTGTCTTAGAATGGTTAAGTGGTGGATTAACAGGACGTGGTAGAGCTACGAACAGAGAAGGTGAGGCTAAGCCATGGGCAAGGGGCAGGATGGAACCATGAGCCTATTGACCAAATTATGCAACTTTTATTTTATAGGAACATTGTGCTTCCTGGAGAATTGCTGAATTGTCGGTTATTTATATCCCTCAGCAGCCACTCAGGGCACCCTGTGAGCCAAAAACTGTGACTCACACTTTCAGCCTCCACAAGCTGGTCAGACATATGCATTCTCCTGATTTCCACAGCTCCCTGAACATTAATGCGTATTGTCGATAAACTCCAGTTGATTGACTGGTTGACCAAAAGACTGGCATCTTTCCCAGACTGCCTCTTAAAAATCAAAATGAGAACCTTCCATATAAAAGAGAAAATGCTTTATGGATTTGTGAAATATGCAGATGGTACAAATCTTGTTTACAAGTTCAAATGTTGATTTGATGTTAATAAACTAGAGGATCATTAGGGACTCACAGAGGGGCCCAGAAGTATTGAGTTTGCATGTGATTCAGTACATATGAATTCTTGTTGGGCAGATGGACTCGTTGGGCAAGAAATGACCAATGCTGAAATTATTGTCTCAGTGTAGGAAAGTGTTTAGGAATCACCAATAAAAACTTCAACACACTGACCTGCTGGAACCAGAAAAAAACACTCAAATAGTAAACGCTTCTAGGAAGGACACCGGACAATCAAGAAGATTGTTCTATTCTACATTTCTTACATCATTGAGATTCTACAATGAGAAATTCTAGTCATCACCTCCAGAAAAGAACAGAATGAGGATATAAATACATTTTTAAAATTTGTGCAGAGTAAGCCAAGAGCTTGGAAGGGGTATCTCTAGGGAGGGCAGCCAAGATGGAGAAACAGCATCTGTTGAAAGGAGAAAAGATGTGGGCTAAGACGTATAAAGCCAGAATGGAAACAGAAAACTCAGCTAAGGCTAGAGGATGAAAGAGGTTGGAATGGTTTGGGTCCAGAAGAAAGGGTCAGAACTAAAGCCGTGGACTCCAGCTCTCATACATGATGCGGATATGATGGCTGAAAGGACAGGTGTATTGAGAATGTCAGGGCCATGTTGAATTATTAAGGAAAATAACACTTTCAGTTTACAATTTTAATTTTTAATTTTTGAGGGATTATAAGTATGTCTTCCTACAAGGTATAACTTGTAGACTTTTCAGACACCAATCCCCGGACAGGATGACATGAGGATCCATGGAAGCATGCCAACTGTTATGGTAACCCCAAATGTGAATTCCTGGGCCCTGAGGCACGCCCTTATTTGAATATTCACAGAAAACATAGGTGAAATCTCTGTAGATGGCAGTGCTGAATTTGTTTGGATTCCTCATAGAAAAGACTGAAAACCGCTTTTCCTTCAGAAAGCTCACATGCTTTTGCCATTTCACATAAAGAGAGGAACATTTTCTCTTTCTGCCCTGGAGAGTTGTGCATTTTTCCATCTGGCTGGTCAGTGCTGGATCGCATGTTTGCATGTTAAGTGAACTGATAAAAACGGCCAAGCTGGCCTCTGAGCGCCCACGCAATATTCCCCAGATGTCCTCGACTGGAGGAACAGCCCGGCTGTAATTGCTGCTTGAGGACTTCTCATTCTTGCTTTATGGGTTCCTACCAAGATAATCACAAAATGATGTCATGTTTCATTCAACGCCATCTATTGTATGGAATAACTACTAAATATTATGCCTTTAAATTATTTGCGAAGTTCTCTGCCCTATGATTAATTTCTTCTACTTTTCTTTACAAATATTTGCCTACTGTCAGACAGCATCAAGAAATAGTTCTGTTCTATTTGAAGTTTTACAGTTTTATTCCTGTCTCCCTAATGGGAGTCAGGGAACTCTATTGTCTCTTTGGCTTTGGAACAGAACCTATTTCAGGATTGTATTTTATGTGTCACCTTTGATAGAGTAGGAACATTATTTGATGGTCTCTTCTTTTTTATTTTATTGAGGAGTTATATTGTTGTAAATCATAAATGGACATGTAGTAACAATATGATATACCTCTGATCCTAATCCAGAGTCACCCCCATATCACCCACACCCCAGTCTCTTGACTTTTCCATATTTCCCCCTATAACATATATAAGTGTCTCTCTATATACATACATGATTATGCATTTTCCAGAATTAAATGACTGCACAAGTATTATTTGGCTTCTTGGGAGTGTGAAGAGTAAGCTACATTATTTATTTGCCCCCATCCCTCCCAATTACCCCTCCCTCTCCCTTCCTCCTGCTTTTTCCCTCCCTGCCATTATCTATCTATGGTTCCCCTAGATCATGTGTTGCTTTGACTTTGGTGAATCTAGTACATGAGCTTGATCTTTCACCAAAGCCTGGGTGTATTTAGCTCCAGTCTCCACAAATAAGGGAAAACATTTGACCCTTGAGTCTCTGGGTTTGGCTAATTTCACTCAGCATAATTTCTTTCATTGCCATCCAGTTACCTTCAAAGGCTATAATATTGTTGTTTCTAATAGCTGAGTAGAACTCCGTAGTGTGTGTGTGTGTGTGTGTGTGTGTATAACTCACAGCTTTTGGATCCATTCATTCAGTGATGGGCATCTGGGTTGATTCAATAATTTATTATAAATTGAGCTGCTATGTATATCGATTTTGCCATGTCACTTTAATGTGCTGACTCTAGCTCTTCTGGGACAATACCCAGAAGAGGAGTAGTTGGGTCATAGGGTGGTTCCTTCCCTAAGATTTAGGGAGTCTCCACAATGCTTTCCAGAATGGCTGTACCAGTCTGCAGTTCCACCAACAGTGTGCTAGTGTTCCTTTCTCCCCACAACCAGCATCTGTTATTGTTTGTATTCTTCATTTTTGCTAATCTGACTGGAGTGAGGTGAAATCTTAATGTAGTTTTGATTTGCATTTCTCTGATTACTAGTGATTTAGAATACTTTTTAATGTATTCATTGGCTAGCTCAAATTCATCTGCTGAGAAATTTCTGTTTAGCTCTCTGGCCCATTTATGAGTTGGATTGTTTGTGTTTTTGATATCCAGTTTTTTGAGTTCTTAGTAAATTTTGAATATTAGTCCCCCATTGGAGGAATCACAGGCTGTGATTCTTTCTGTAGGTTCTCTCTTGACAGTTTTGACCAATTCCTTGGCTGAGCAAAAGCTTTCTAGTTTAATGGCATGCCACTCATTGATTCTTGACTTTAATTCTTTCAGTTTGGGGCTCTTATTTTTATAAGAAAGGATCTTCATATTTTTTCCTAGGAGGGAAGATTTCTCTAATCTGAGGGATATCGTACCTAATAGCTTTGTAATAGGTTTTCATTTTAAGCATTAGTGTTAGTAGAAATAGGATTCTGGGGGAAAGAAAATGATTACATATCCTTTGTAGTATAAGACCAACTGTAGGGAATTGGGAATCAGAAGCAATTTTCTGAACAAATTCAATCAAGAACAAGAAAATCGCTTTTCTGAGGAAAAAATAAATCCAGCTATAGTATCTCCCCCTTCAGCAGGGACGTTCTGGGTATTCCAATCCCAAATCCCCTGTGATTCATAGAGAGTGGGAGGGTAATACCTGTGCTTCAGTCCACGGTGGGAATTTTCAAGGAATAAACATTTACAAAATCTGCTTGGGTCTCAATAGCACATAGAAGGAGTCATAAGCTCTTCTTACGTGGTGTTGCTTTTTGTTTTAAACCTGTATTTGAGTCCCAGGCACCTATCTGGTGTTCATAGCTATCTAGGAGCCCCTGCGCTGGGATAACCCACTTTCCCTGTTACGTCATATCAAGAGTGAGATCTCTTTGGAAATGGGAACTGCATAGCAGGCGGCACTGCAGCACCCAGGGGAAGGCATACAGCTTCAGGCCCTCTTACTGGGGTGGGAAAGATGAGGAAGGTGTATGGCCCTCAGGGACTGCAAAGAATCATGGAGTCCCAGGGCTGGACTAGTCAAGAATGTGCCCAGGATATTGGATGCCAGCAGAGCAAGGGTTAGGGCAGGGACATGGGGACAAACTTCAAAACTTAGGCTTGAGTTGAAATCATGCATAGAGGAATAATTAAAGAGAGAATTCTAGGGGCTGGAGGAGTGGCTCAGTGGTTACAGTTCTTGCCTGGCATGTGCAAGGACCTGGATTCAAACCTCAGCACCATGTACGCAACTAAGGGTTTGCAAAACAAAAAACAGATAAAAAATAAATAAATAAAAATTGATTCTGTTTTGTTCTCTGTCTGTTTTAAGAAAGGAAGAGAGTGTGAGAGAGAATTCTACCATACAAATGACCAAAGTTGTGTGCAGTAGACATTGTGGGAGATACAACTAGACCTTTCCAAAGCCCGACCCCTGAGATACACAGTGGATTCTCCACTCTGGTGCCTGGGCAAAGCCTCCTAGTCCAATAGATGGACTTCTTCCAGATGTGGGTCTAGAGACAATTTCTCCATCAGTGGGAGATGATTTTTTTTTAAAAATTAAAACAGAACTTTATTAAAACTACTAAATACAGAGCTTGGGATGGTTAGATTATTCATGCATAGAAAAAAATTTTTTAAAGAGAGAAGGACAGTGAGATAGAGAGAGAGAGAGAGAAAGACAATCAATTTTTATTGAGTTTTTCACATGGCTTTCGTTGCTCTGACACTTATTTGTGTACATGGGTGCTGGGGTTTGAACCCGTGTACCTGAGCCTGCCAGGCAAGCATCGTAACTGCCAAGCCACCGCTCCAGCCCCCATGCATAGAAAAATTTTAAGAAGTACTCAGAATAGGTAGGTTATGATTTAACTTTCTGATATTCTTCTATTCTTGATTACTGCTCAATAAAACCACTTTTAAGTATGTTTAGTAGACTCCAGAATGTCCTGTGCTTGGCTCCCAGCTCCTGAACTTGTGGGACCTTAATATACAACTTTGTTCTCAAAGCACTCAGAAAAGCCTTTTGTCTGGCCAATGCTTGTGTGGACCGGTCAGGGGGAGACCTCATCTACTCTCTGTTGCTTGTTTCCTTCATCTCTTTCAGTCCAACAGGCAGAGAAGGGAGAATTCCAGCCTGGAAAACAAAACAAAACAAGCTTCCGTTATTGCTGCACAAAGCACGTTACCCCTTTGCTCATTGCAGGCCTCCTTCGTCCTGTCTTCTCTCTAGAAACTCTGCTCATGTGCTGAACACTGGCTTTCAGTGGGTCCTGGCACAGAGAGAATTGGTCAGATCAACCTGACTGAGACTAGGGATTTTAAATCTTTATTGAGGAATAAATTAGTTAAAATCAAATGCATCAACTTGGAATGCATGACTTGGTGAATTTTGACGAACATGTAGACCCAGGTCACCCATCTCTGGTCAAGGCACAGGCCTTTCCACCATGTGTCCCATTGGCAGCATTGTGAACATTCCATAGTCCCCAGACAACCAGTGCTTTCCGTCACTATGGATTAGTTTGGCCTTTTCTGGAATTTTCAGTTCACTATCATCATGCGGTATTTACTCTGCTGCCTCTGGTTGCTTTTTTCAATATACTCTATTTGAGAGTCCACCATGTTGTGTGTAAGTAGCTCCTTCCTCTTTTAGGGCCTTTCACGCACGTATGGGGGAAAGAGCTGGCTTATACGCCGTGTACTTACTATGACAGAGATTTTGGTAAGGATCTTGTGTTTCAGTGCACTCTTGTAGATTCTTTTAAGAGAATAGAATTCTACAATTTTTTGGCTGAAACCAATTGATATTTTTACGTGGCTTAGGTAACAATGAAAAATAAATGAAAGCATTGGTTTAGAACAAAACATATGAGTTCAATTGTAATGTGCTGACTAATTTTAGAACATACTTTTACAGTCAGTTAAGGCTATCTATGCCTTGACTTTTTCATATGACATCTTTTAGTCCTGGAAAAACTACCAAAAGACTAGAAGTTGTATGTTGAATCTCAAGTCCTTAAACTGTTATTCAGGATATCTGGCCCCAAGAACTTCGTCAGCAATTTTAAAATTTCTTATGTTTTCTGGTCAATTATTATGATCAGAATTTCTGATCCATTGCATGCTTCCTAATGCAATTGAAATTTTAATTATTAGGATTCTGTTGAGAAAGAATAGAAACATATTTATTGGTCATTTGATTGAAATAGATGAGTTAGCTATTATTCATCTTCCTATAAATTCGTTCATCCAGCAGGAATAAAAGATATGCTCAGAAAGCACAACAGTGTAGAGGAATCACAGTCTCAGGAGTCAGTCCAAGAAACTGCCCTGGGAATTCCCTGGGGAGAGGAATTGGTTTTCCATCTGACAGAGAAGAGAAGGACTTTGACTAGACAAAGATCTAAGGACAACCCAGGCAGAGCAGAACTGATCATGGGTCAGGACTGCGCTACCCACACTGCACTTTGGGTCATTGCCTTCATAAGAGCTCTGAAAGAGTACACATTATTATCCTGAATTTGAGGATCACAAGGTTTTAGAACGTTACCTTTGTGAATCTTAGGTCTTAACACTTCCAAGTGGCAGAACTGGGATTTGAGCTCATGTTTGTTAAACTCCAAAATCTGTGCCCTTAACTAGAAGGCTGTTCTGAAAGACTCTCCCATTTCCCATAGCTAGGATATCTCCTTGGTGGCTTGTCATGGCCATACGTTGACATCCCGGTCATCCCCACCTTTCCAGAGGAATTGAGCACAATGACTATGGTCATCCTCTCTGTCCCATGTCCTTCCGTCAATTCTTGGGTCCCTATAGAGCCCCATGCTCAGGTTCTTGATGGACTTCTCCTCAGTGGTTCCTTCTCCATTTCTTCTACCCAATTGCAGGATCCTCACACCATAGCATGATTTCCCTCAGCAATCTCAAGCTCTAACTCACCCATTCAGGGCCACCTCCCGTTTTCACCGTTGTCCCTCCTAAGCTTCTCTGGTTCACAACTGCTGTATAGTTTTTGTTCCTCCCCTTCTCCCAACATAGCAGCCCCCTTCCTAGTTTAACTTCTTTTTTTCCTTTTTTTTTTTTAAGAGAGAGGGGGAGAGAGAGTTGATTTTTTAATTTAGTTTTTCACGTGGCTTTCGTTGCTCATACACTTTGTTGTGTATGTGATGCTGGGGTTTGAACTCGTGTACTTGTGCATGCTGGGCAAGCGCCGTAACAGCCGAGCCACTGCTCCAGCCCCTAGTTTAACTTCTTGACTCAACAGGGGTCACAGGATCAATCCCCCAAACCACATTTTTTCTTATAACCTTTGTGTTTCTCCTGCCACTGCCCAGCTCATCAAAGACCCTTGGATCAGTCTGACAATCTGTCACCATGCTGTTGTGTCTCTGGAGCAAATCACACAATAGAACATATTGGATTCACTCCAAATTCCCAGTCTCCTATCTCGGTGGACCCTCAGCACTTTCCCGAAGTCCGTTTGTTTGTGGCTTCTCAGCCTCTTACCGTTTACCACCGGGCAGCTCTTCCAAAACTTTACTCCTCTTTTCGCATACCTTCCCACATTCCATCAGCGCAGCTGTTGGCCAAAGTCTTGTCCTATTTTGTAAAACAAAACAAAAACCAGAAAAGCTGAAGTCATCAGGTGTGAATCACATCAACTTTCTGAAAAGCACATCAACAGACTGATCACCTGCCTGCCTCCTCCCATCCATCCCTCAGCAGGCCAGGTGATGCATTCCACCTCTGGTCCAAGGGCCACTCCATCATCCACCCTTTGAATTCCACTTCTGCACAGGGATAATCTTGTAATTATCCCTTGCTCTCTTGTACCTTCATTTTCACTCTTTTTTAAGCCTCTAAATATGCAAAAGTGCTAAGTGCCTCCTATCGTAATAGAAGCCAGTTACCTTTTGTCTGCCGTAGCTGTAGCTCCATTTCCCCCATTTCCTTCGCAGCCAAGTTTCTGGAAAGACAATATTCTACAGCACTCTGTTCCCTCTTCTCTTTTCTCCTTACCCCTCTGCAATCTCTCTTCTACCCCATCACTTTGCTAAAATGTCTTTGAGAAGGGCACCTTTGGTTTCCCAAACCAGTGGGTATTTCTCTCTCTCTCTTTTTTTTTTATCATCCTGATTTGACCCTGAGACTACTAACTTTTATGGACTCTTTTCTCCCGAGCCCTGTGACAACCTCAGTCCTGTGCTTTCTTAGTTGCCCTCTTGCCTCCCCCTTACGGTGTCTCCTTTGGGGCCCCACTCTCCTCTGCTTACCCTGTGCTCCAGTATCAGGTAAGGGGCCCATCACCATCGTGCTTCCCTAGCTAGAGTTCTCTTCCAGGCCCTCTGCTACCAGCTGCTATGACTCCTGCACACGAAATGGTTTTCCACCTGTTCTCTCTCCAGCCCCACTGCAGGCCTGGTCTTCCTGATCTCTCATCCAGATTTTGGCAGCAACCTCCAGGCTCCCATCCTGCCCCTTCCCTTTTGGTCTTTTCTCCACCACCAATCAGCGCATGAAAAAGTCAGGCTGACACTCCTAGAGATTCCCCACCATGACCATACGGTGTCAACCCCCATGGTGTGGTGCCAGGTTTGCTCTGTTCAATGCTCATCTCACCTTTCTGCAAACAGCAAGTCTCTTTCAATTCTTTATGATTCAGCTCAGGTGTCCTCTCTTGCGGGCTTTCCTAGTGGCAGGTTTGACCTGCACCTTTTCTCTAGGTGCTTATATGCTCTGCACTTTCCCACAATTCCCACATTATGTTGAAGGGTCAGCTTCTCCCATAAACTGTTTCCACAAGAAAAAGGTCTCTGTTTGCTTTGTTTTTCTGCATCCCTACCTACGCCTGGGATGGGAGAGTTGCTGACCTGACCTGAGTAGTCTCCAAGCCATACAGTTGGCCTAGTCCTTGGTCACTGTACCACTAACATGGCCAGCAGGGCTGTCCAACCACATGCTGGCTCACTGGCTCTGAGTGGCCCTGGACTCAACACTGTTGACACCTGAAAAGGCAGCTAGTGCTGAACTCCAGAAGAGAGAGGAGTGGCCATCTGGGGCTCTGTCTGGGGCACCTTTGGACACGATTCTAGGAGTAAGTGGGCTACCCAGCTTCCACCCCATGAGTCAGATGAGCTCCTGTTGCCAGAAGGTTCTAGAGAAGAGTATGTTAGGAAGACACTGGAAATTGTAGTCAGACCTGTGTTTAGACCATGTCTAGTATTTGGTGGAGCTCAGTGCATGCACCCCCATTTCCAATTCAGAGTCAATTTGTAAATAGACACTGGAGTCAGGAAGATGGAATTCAAGAATACCAGTTTCATTATTGAAAAGTAATGTGGAGCATACGAATAGGTGTGTGTATGTTCGTGTGTGCACATCGATGGGCTTCCTTATTCCAATCTCCAAGGCTAGACTGAACCGGCACACAGTTATGGGTAACACTGTGCTCCATGGCTCCCCCACCCCATGGAACCCGAGCCATGCATGTCCATCCTAGGTGGTGGAGAGAGACCAGAATGTTATTCTAATCCACCAACTGGAGTCTTTGCCACCTTGCTGATCCTTGGTCATCATCTCTAAAAATGGGGATAATTGCATCTTTCTCTGGGCAGTTGTAAAATGGAAATAGGAAGTCCATGCTCACACACGAAGAGCTCAGATCACTGACCACAGCCCAGGATGGTGGCTTCCTAATGCGCCCCTGCTCTATGGGAATGAATTCCACCTGGAATCCAGCGTAGCTCTTGGTGCCATTTCTTCAGTGTTCCCTCGGTTACTGTTTGCACAGCTATCGTTCCCTCAACTTATCTTGCAGTTGACACAGCCATTTATCATGAAAGAGGAAATGACCGGGAGGAGGTGGTCAAGGCTGGAAACTAATTCATGCTTTCTGTAACGCTGATTGAACACTGACAGTGCACCAGGACTCTTCCAGGCCTGGGAGACGCTCTGCCTGCTGGCAGCTGGGGCTGCTCCCCAGGTTTGCTGCCTGCGGTGGGTGGGGCCTCAGCACTCGCTCCCGAGGCCACCCCACACAACAACAGGTGCAAGGAGATCCTTGGTCATGGTGTCATCCTATGGATTAAGAGTGGAGTGACCCAGGAGGTCAAAATCCCTCTGGGGAGTTACTCCAGGTAAGGAGGTGATGAGTACATGGACACAGAAGTTGGCAGTGAGAAGAGGAGTGACTTCAAGACACAGATCGAGGGACAGAGAAGAATTGATGACACAGGGACGGGGGTGCCTGAAGGCGGGTGCCATGACTAGAAGTTCTGGGTGGTGGTTGCTTTGGCCAGTGTGAATAAAGGATTTGGTTTTAGATTAATTTTAGGAGTCAGCTGAGTGACTGAGGATTTCTATCAGATATGCTGAAATCTAGTTCTGAGAAGTAAGGGGAAATATGGGGTTCCCAGGAAATAGTTCTGCTCAGGCTGCCACAGTGGAATTCCACACACTCAGTGGCTCCAACAGCACAGATTCATTGCTCACAGTTCAGGAGCCCGGAAGTCCTAGATCGTCGGGTGCTACAGGTTGGGATTTTCTGTGGCCTCTCCCCGTGGTCTTCAGGCGGTGCCATCTCTCTGTAACCTCACATGTCCTCTCCCACCCCAGATGCTGATGCCAGGCAGATGTGCCACTGCCATCTCCCAGGGACACTCAGAGCTCGGGAGAGTTTCACACACTTCTCAATGTTAACATTCCACACCCATCCAGGGTCTGTTGAGGGTCAGAGTGTGCCAGGCTGTGAACAGATTTACCCTCCAAATCCCACGCTGGTAGGCATTATAATCCTTGATTTGCAGGTGAAGACCTGCAGAGAAGTTAAGAATGCCCAAAGCCAGAGATGGTGGAAGGCTGAGCACACCTTCTTATGAAGACTTGAAACGTTGCTTCAATATGCAAAGTCACCACGAAGAAGTTTCTTAGTCGTTTACCATGAGTACAATGGAGCCTTCTCCAACCCCACCTGAGCAAATGGAGTTTCGAGGTATAGAAGTTAGTGTCAAAGACTGAAGTAGAGGCACAGTCCCAGGATGATTTTTTTAGCAAATATGACCAGCTTTTTAACCAATTTGTGCATTTGCTTTTGTGGTCTCCTTCAGGATGGGAGAGTTAATGTTCCCTGTCCTCTGTGCTTGTCAATGTTCATTAGTAAATTATCCTTGCTGACAGTCTCGGAGAAAACCTTTCATCATTCTGCACAGTTTTCTTAGGATAGAGCTGCAAGCTGCTTCACTCAGCACCTGGGGAGAGGCAGGATTGATAGCCACAAGTTTCAGGGCCGTCACACGACTAAGAAGACTCAGATGTTTACCTTCAGCTAAGACTTTGGCTCCCATCTCTGGAATCATAATCAAGCTGGCTCTTTGACATTCATGCTTGGATATTTCACACTGTCTCAAATGTAATGTGTTCCAAATGGGACTTCGGATTTCAGTCTCCATCCTCTGTAAACAAGATCCTTTATACATTTTCCCATTTCAGCTTGGGCACCACTAGGCACCAAGGAGACACAGAAGATTTTTTGTTTTTTTAATCAGTGACTGAGATGACCAGAGTAATTTATTTCCAGGTAGATAATCCTGACAGCAATCCAGGGTTGGGGTATCTACTGCTGAGAGGAGAGAGGTGGGTTGATAGCTGTTAAGAAGATTAATCTGTAAAGCTTGCTTTCTTTCTTTCTTTCTTCTTTCTTTCTTTCTTTTCTTTCTCTTTCTTTTTAAAGAGGGACAGTGTGTGTGTGTGTGTGTGTGTGTGTGTGTGTGTGAGAGAGAGAGAGAGAGAGAGAGAGGATCAATTCTATTTCATTTTTCATGTGGCTTTCGTTGCTCCAAGACTCTGTTGTGTACGTGGTGCTGGGGTTCGAACTCGCATACTTGGCGCATGCCAGGCAAGCGTTGTAACCGCCAAGCCACTGCTCCAGCCCCAAATCTGTAAAGCTTTCCGATGGATTGAATGACATTCTTTACATGAACAAAATATAATATGGAAGAATGAGATAATGAAATGTATTTATTATATAGCTTTTCCGTATGGAACGGTCACTTACAGTTCAACAAAGGTTGAATCATGGGCATTTTATGATTTGCTTAATATCTTATGGCACAATAGATAGGCATCTCTATGAAAAGCATTAAAATGCTTAGTTTCGGTACAAATGCTGCAAAAGCTGTTACACAGTCATACCCTGTTGGTGTAAATAAGCACAAATCACAGAGAACTTTCTGGAAGGCAACTGTATCCAAAGTCTTAAAACAATAAAATTCCACAGAATAATTTTACTTCAGAGAATAAGAAAATACAGTGTCCAAGGAAATTCATTGCAGTGTTGTTTATAATGGGGAAAAAATGAAACTAAGGCAAATGTTCATCTAAAAGACTTTAAGTAAATAAGGATAATTGGTTCCATGAAATAGCACACAGTCATGAAAATGATACTAGAGAATTAAATTTAATGCATGAAAAGATATCTATAACATACCAATGAGCAGAGGATGAGAAGTAAATAGCACGTATAACATAATCCCATTTCATTAAGAAAATATAAGATTCTATATCTAAGTATTACAAAATGCAGAAAAAGTCATCAGTTAGAAGATACTCCTAAATTTTCACTGAAGCTTCATCTGGGTGGTAGGATTTCAGAAGGTATTTTATACATGTAGACAGTTTTAGTATTTTTCAACAATTTTAGCTATGTTTATATTATTTTTGTAATAATAGAAAAACTACATTCAAAGAAAAAATCCAATTAACTAAAAATAGCTTAAAATTTTTGAATATGTATAGGAATGATTACTTCTTAGGGAAAATCCTAGTGATTTGACATAATGCTCTAATCTTTGACATTAGCAAGGATAAAGCCTTCTGATATTTTTCATGATTAAACATTTCAACATTATAAGGAGAGAAAAGGTTCCTCAGAAGATATTCCATGCATTGGCAATGGGTGGACCCCAGGTTTGCACCTGTATGCAGAATCTGTTGGCCTCCAAAATCTCAGTGGGTATTTCCGTGTTCTCACAGGTACGCACGGCTCTGGGTTGAAGGCTCCACTGTTAAGTCTGATCCATGACACATTCATTCTGAGTTCTGGAGAAAAGACAGCTCTCTTGGCAGCTGTTCATGTTTTTCTCATTTTTGATTCCCTGATTCCTGTTCTTGAAGTATTGTGACCCTGTGTGTCTAACTTGGGGACTAAGTAGATCTAGGAACATGAGTAACTTGTTAGAATGTTAAATTTTTATTTCAAATAATCTTATTAGTTCATGTGACCAGCATTTTCTTGCTGAGATTCAATGTCCCCCCCTTTTTTAAAGAGAGAAGGAGAGAGAGAGAAAGAGAATCAATTTTTATTGAGTTTTTCACATGGCGTTTGTTGCTCCAACACTTGGTTGTGTACATGGGTGCTGGGGTTTGAACTCATGTACTTGTGCATGCAGTGCAAGTAACTTAACCACTGAGCCACCACTCCTCTGATGTCCCTTTTTCTTCGATGTGGCAGTATATATGGTCATGTGAGGCTAAGTTTCCAAAGTAGTGCCATCCAATGGAAATGTGAGAGCCACATATGGAATCCAAATTTCCTAGTAGCCATATTTTAAAATGTAAAAAGAAATGAATGAAATTAATTTTAATAACATTTTACTCAATACAACATATCAAAAATGTTAGCATTTCAACATACAATCAATATAAAAACGATTGCACTAGGTTCTTTAACTTTATCCCATTGTTACTTTTTAAAAATAGAAAAGAAAAGAATATAACCATGCATTCCTTCCCCTTCTTAGATAATGGGGACATACTAACAGATCATTCTGCACCTGGCTTTTAAAGTTATGTATGTGGGGATCCCACCTTTGCAATATGTAGATATCTTAATTAATTTTTATAGTACTCCATTGTGTAGACATTCCATTTTAACCAGTTTCTTATTAATGGGACTTGAGTGGTTTACAGGATTTTGTTAGCCTTATACAAATATGGTTTATATTTTTATTAGTATAACTTCTGTGAGCCTATGCCTACTAAGTGGGGGAATATAAAAGAAATTTAAGATATGAACTTGGATCTCAAGCTGGGGTACCAAAAGAGGAATAAATTGATGACAGTTACACTTGTATGTTGCAAGAACTCTTCATTGTTCTTGGTTTCATTTCTGAACGTCTGTGGGAGGACCAGCTGGCAGGTTCAGGCTAGACTATGCAAGCTTAGTCCCTCCTTTGCCTATGTCACAGCTGAACCACTATGCAATTACAGCCAGGGGACTGGGCACATGTGGGTAAAGTCACGTTATTCTTCCATAACCTGTGGTCATGTGAACAATCCCATTTCCAAACAGCATCAAACTGGCATTCCCAGAAACATATCATTTTATGGGCATATGAGGTAAGGGTGCTGGGGGCTTCAGGGATGTGGTAGGAATATTAGCATCTTGGACTGCACAAGTCTGGCAAAGCCTCATGTTGACTATTATGGTTTGGATATGAAATGTCTCCTGAAAGTTCTTGTCAATGCAGGAATATTCAGAGGTAAATGATTAGATTTGAGAGCCGCAATCTGATCCCTCCATCCTAGACTGAATGGACTGACTGGGTGCTTCCCGTAGGCAGGAGGAGCATGGCTGGAGGAGGTGGGTTACTGAGGGCTGCCCTGGAAGGTGCATCTTGTTTCAGCCCTTACCCCTGCCTCTCTCTCTCTCTGCTTCCTGACCTCACAATGAGCTGAGCAGCTCTCCTCTGCTGGACCTGTCCCCATTCTTCCTCATCTCATATCCAGAGCAATGGAGCTGGCAGTCTATGGACTGAGAGTTCTGAAATCATGAGCCCCAAATAAACTTTTCCTCCTTTAGGTTGTTCTTTTGGGTGTTTTGGTCACATGAAGCACAAGCTAACTAAAACATTGGCCATCACCACCGCCCAAGCACAACCTCTGCCAGGGCCTGGGCAGATGGGGTGTCCCTTGCTTCTTCATAGGCCGTGCTGTGGTAGTCTCCTTCAGATGGGTGCCAAGGACCCTCACCCTTCATTTTCACCCCCAAACCTCAAATCCTGCACTCCAGGGCCATCTCAACACACAATACTGGATCCTTAATAACTAAATTGCGAGCAAAATCTTTCTTCAGAGCAAGCATTCAGCAGAAATGAATGTGGCTTAATATATCCTAAACAGCAGGAAAGTTTTCAAAATGAAGGAACAGTTGTATTTCCAAAATTTTACCATGACAAGTTGAGGACACTTGCAGGGGAAGAAACTTTGTGCCGAGTGTTTCTCCTTCCCAGAAGGCCACTGGGGGTAGTGGTGGCTTTCAACCAAAGCAAGACAGTCCCCATCTGATTCATGTTTATCCTCAGCCTCTGAGGGGTAAGGCATTGTTGTGTTCCTGGAAAAGGGCCACGTAGGTGACTGCATTTTAATTCCTGAGAATAATTTGGAATAAGGACATCAAGGAGGGAATAGCTGCCTCTACAATGCTTATCACAGTTAAGAGCTGAAAGGAGTGTGCTATAAAGGCAGTGGAAGCTGGAACACAGCCCACAAATCAAGTATGTTTTAAAAGTTATTCATTGACTCTTGGATAGGAGGAGCCTTTTCTTTTTCTTTTTTCTTTTTTTTTTTTTTTAAAGTAACTCCCCAGAAAGTCCTCAGCTGAGACTTAAAAATAAAGTTTCAGGCACGTCCCAGCTATTCCCAGACCCCTGCTTGCAAAACGAACTTTGACTTGAGCTGCCTTGATCCTGGACTTGCCTGGGAAATTCCCTTCTCCCCATCAGGGGATGATTTGAACTGGCCTGAGCCCAGTAGGTTCACGTGGATTGGGACCAAGAGGATAATTTGGAGTTTGTGAACTGAGGTCAGCAGTCGCTGGCTTTAAACCTGAAACCTCCAGCAAGTGCTGTCATCTTTGAGAACAACATCTTCAGATTGATCACTGTTTTCCCAGCAGAGGCTCTGGCAAACAGAACATTATAGAATTGGAGATTCATCTACGCTGAGGTTTCTACTGGAATGTACTTATCCAGTAAGTATGCCAAGGGCAGGATGTTAACTTTTTTACTTTATCTGGTGTGTTGTCAAAATTTGGCTGGAAACAAAAGAAAACCATGTGCACCCCCAGGTTTCCTGGCTTCCTCAGGCACAGGTGCTTTTGGGGAGGTAGACATCATGAGGGCCCTTCCTTCCCATTGGTAATGGGCAAATGGGAGAGAGAAGGTGCAGCACAGGTTAGCTCTGCCCTGTGGTTTGTGCAGAATGTGGACGATCTTAACAAAGCAAAGCGGGGGATCTACATGATGGCAGTACACCCTGAGATGGACCAGACATGTATGGGAAATGAATGACCAAAGAGGTCCTTGAAGTCCTAATCTATAAGAAATTTCTAGAAGGACTGTTTTGTTTTTATTTTTAAAGAAAGAGGGAGAGAGAGAGAGCGGGAATCAATATTTTATTTAGTTTTTTATGTGGCTTTTGCTGCTCTGACACTTCATTGTGTACATGGTGCTGGGGTTTGAACCCATGTCCTTGCTCATGCGAAGCAAGCACATAACTACTGAGCCACCGCTCCAGCCACTAGAAGAACTGGTTTTGAGTCTTTAAAAGTCCCCAAGCAGCTGAGTTCATGGGACTGGTCAAGGCCAAAGATGCTTTTGACAGATATAATTTCTAAAAAGACCTGGACAGAAAGGTATGAGGTCTTTACTCAGTTGGATACCGGTGTAATGCCTCTTTAGTCTTTTGATGAGATTTCTCAACTCCTGAAGAATAAAGAGCACACTTCCTTCATTACATATTGGCAGGAGGTGGTAGCTCCAATACCAGTTCCCTGACTTCTGAAAATTCCAGCTTTTGTCTTTTCCAGACAGAGTCCACCCCTAGAACACTCAGAAAAAAACCCTAGAAAATACGGATTTGGCAAAGGAATAATAGCCCAACAGCATGCTTTGAAAACGATTAAATGCAGTAGGCGAGCAATTAATCTATCATAGTTAGCTGTTTAAAACAGCCTATTTTGGGGGCTGGAGTGGTAGCTCAGTGGTTACAGTGCTTGCCTGGCACGCACAAGTACACAGGTTCAAACCCCAGCACCCAAGTACACAACTAAATGTCAGAGCAACAAAGGGCATGTGAAAAACTCAATAAAAATTGATTCTCTCTCTCTCTCACTGTCCTTCTCTCTCTCTCTTTTTTAAAATAGCCTATTTCATAAGTGATTGGATGCATTTTAATTTGTGTGGAAAATGTGGGGAAATCATAGGCACTTTGATTTGGATAGAGCTCATTCCTGTGTTGAGATAAAATCTTGTGCATTCAGAAAATTTCACGAATGTTGGCACATTTAGCTTTCTTCAATTTTTATGTCAAATAAAGGCTATAAAGTTTATACATATTATCATTATTCAAAAGTGTAAACCAAACCAGTGCCATATTTGATCAGTATTATACCTGAAGTCACTTCAAAATTGACACAAGTTCTTACATGATCATGCTTCCCAGCGGAAAGTCACCTAACTATTTTCTTGAGTTTGCACTAGTGGAGGAAGAGAGAGAGGACATGGTTTAAAATTTAATCATTATATACAATGTATTTCAAGGTGGGGCAATTTGGAAAGAATGCTACTAGATGGTTATACTTTAACAAAATGTAAACACACATACTTTAGGACTCCAAATCCAGACAAGCATGTACTTTGCAATATACCAAGAATTCTGTGCTTTGGCATATAATGAGTGCTATGCAGTTTTCTTTTTTCCTTAGAGATAAAGTGGTGGCCTGCCTGCTTTCCTTCCTTTCTTATTTCTTTCCTTCCTTCCTTCCTGCCCGCCTGTTGCCACACAAAGTGACCTCATTGCTCAGCAAGGATCCCTTCCTTCTAGCTCAGCTTGTCTTGCTGGTGTATTCTTGCTTCATTGCCTCTCTCCCTATGGAATCAGAACTTCACTGCCAGGACCCTTCAAGCAAATTGACTCTACTCAAACTCCTAATTCCAATTTTTGCAAATTATGGGAATTTAAGTAAAGCAGCTTCAGTAGATTAACACATATATACTTTTTTAAAAAGTCCATAAATCAGATAAACTTTTTTTTTTGTTCCCCACTGGAAACATGGAGGGGCACAGGTCTGCTCTTTGCAGACTAAGGTGCTAACGTGTCCCCCTTGCTTGTATAGGTCTTGAGCTGGGAAGCATATTTCTCTCTTCTATAAAAAAAATTCTACTTATTTGTCTTCTTTTTTCTTTAAGCCAGCTGTAGTTGGTGTGTGGGGGGGGGGCAGAAATAAATAAACACATAGGTTAGAGGGTTGAAGAAATAAGCACTGCCATTGTACAGCTACTCACAGGCCTGGGGAGTAAGTCGGAGGGGTCTGTGCAGGACAGATGGCGGGTCATGTTGCATTTGGGAAAACAGTAATTGAGAAGAATATTTCCAGTTAGTAGGGTTAACTTGGGTAAAGTCCCAGAGGTTGAAAAAAGGAAGCTGTCATAGTCTGTTTTCTATTGCTGTGACTGAGTACCACAGACCAGGTAATTTATAAAGAACAAAGGCTTAGTCAGCTCGTAGTTCTAGAGATTCCATATTGTGGGGCAACATCCACAGAAAACATTCTAATTGATGGGGACTCTCTTCAGAGACCTGAGGCTGCTCAGGGCATCTCATGGCAGGAGGAGTACTTGAAAGGTGGCCAAATTGGCTTTCATAAGAGACCCACTTTCATGATAACCATTAGCCTACTGGCCTATTAATCTATCAATGGATTAATCCATCCATGAGGGGAGAGTGCCATGACCCAATCACCTCCTGAAGGCCCCACCTCCAAATACCACTACTGTCTGATTTGGGGGTTAAGTTTCTAACACACCAGTTCTTGGGGACATTCAGTCCATGGCAGTGGGCTTCACCAAAACGATGCATGTTGCCATTTTATTTCACTTAGCATGTCGTGCTGTCTTTCCTCAAGAGTTCACAGAGCTCTCTTTCCTTCTTTTTTAATTTTATTTTTAATTTTTTTTTGACCCAGGATCTCGCTAAGTTGATGAGGATAGCTTTGCACTTGAGACCCTCCTTCCTCACCCTCCTCAGCCACTGTGCCTGGCTCTTTTCTTTCCTTTTAAGTAGCATATAATGACACTGTGTGGATATGCCGCACTTTGACTATCCAGTTCCCTATTGCTAGATAGTCAGGTTACTTTCGATTTTATAAACAGTTGCCCAATTGTTTCCTTAAGAAAAATCCATGGAGGGGAAATCCACATGCTAAGTGTATGTTGATACGTATCTTGCAGATTTACAATTCTGTACCTCCCCCAATAGTACATGGCATTCATTCTTTTGTGTGCCTGCAACTCTGAGTATGTGAGCCAGTTTTATTTTTGCCAATCATTTCAGTGACTATCATTATTTTGCTCTTCTTTACATTTGCTTTTCTAAATTACTAGAGATTAGCACTTTCCCTATGTTTATTGGACAATTTCGTTCTTCTTTGCAGAATTGGCCGTTTTGGACCTTTGCCTTTTTTTTTTTTTTTTTTTTTTATATTTTTTTTTTTTTTTT
>PVKS010025666.1:0-29582 GCA_004027875.1 Aplodontia rufa | reverse complement strand
GCCATCCCCCTATTACTCTAAAAGTCATTCAATTTGAGGTTTTGTTAGGACTAACACACTTTCTTACAAGTAGTAAGTCTTGGTAATTATTTGTTGAACACATTAATAAAATGTATAAAGATTTAAGAGAATGCTCAGACTCTGCTGATTAAATATATTTGTGAATAAAAATTCTCTTTTTATAATTCATTTTTATCCTTCTTCCTTATCCTAGTTTCATTAGGTAGCATGAACCTTAAAAAGGTTGACAGGACAAGTCAGAACTTGGGCTCCCACACTCCTGGCTTCTGGTTGGGTAATTACCTTCTTTAGAATGTCCTGGCACCTGGGCCACTGAAAACAGATTGAACTTGCACCTGTCACAACTCCAGTCTTCTAACGGGGCTCCCTGTTGCTCACAATCTCAACTACCAAATTGAGGAACTCAGGGGATTGCTTGCAAGCATCCTTCCTTACAGAAGGAGCCTGGGACCTATGGGAACTAAGCAGCAGGGATACCTGTGCAAAGCTAGAGAGGGATGGAGCCCATATGCCAGAGGACTTGGCTGCTAAGCATCTTGAAAGGGCTCTGCATAGACTGATCCCAAGCCTGGCTCATCATCTGCTTTGCCAAGTCCCAGTGTGGGAAGGGGCCGATGGGAGACCCTTGAGAGCAACCCTGCAATGAACTTTTCACACGCTCTGTAAAGAAGATGGACTCTGACCAAAGAAAACACGTAAAATGCAGCACCGAAGACTGGGTTGGAAGAAAATTCTGATTTTCAGAAAGGATAGTTCCTCATTGTAATGAATCTTAGACAAATCCTTTTCACCCCTCTTGGACTTTGAATTCCTCTTCAAAGATGGATTTGGATAAGCTGATCTCAAAGTTCCCTCAAGATCTATCCTATGTCCCCTGTGCGTGTGTTGCTGAGGGTAGAACCAGGGCCTTGCATATGCTAAGAACATGTTCTACCACCAAGCCATACCCCCAACCCCACAGTCCCTAATCTTTGTGTCCCTTTGTCCATGGCACAGGTCTGTATTGTTCCATTAGTTATAAAATGTCACAGTAACCTCCACACATCCATATCCCCAAATAGGAGAAATCACGAGCTATGGATTATACAATAGATTTCTGTGGGCATTCGAACAAGCATATATCATTCTAATGACATCAATGGAATAGCAAACAAGACACTGCTTCCCTGTTAAAATTGAAAATGAGGTTGAAAGAATCACTAAAATGAATACAGAGTGCAAGGTGGCACCACACATTCCAAGCCAGAAGACAAGGAAACTTAAGCAAGTAAGAGAATGAAGTACTGATAATAATAACAATTTTAGAGATATTGTGGGAAGGGGAAGGGAGGGATAAGGGTGGGTAATGGGGGGGGCTCTCCTGGGGGTAAATCTAATATCCAGAATCTATTCACATTTTATATTATTTTGTTAAAAACTCGTATGGGTGTTCAATAATAAATTTCTCAATTAAAAAAATAGAAAAAAAAATAACAACTACAGGCTTTTACATTTTACAAAGCACTTTCATGCATACTTTAGTACTTTATTTGGCCCCCAAGAGCAACTCTGTAGCAAATGGAGTTGGAGAAAGAGACCAGCACACATGCTATGCAAAGAATTTAAAGAATTTCCCTGAGGTGGAAGAGTTGGGACTGCAAGCTGCATGGGACCCAGTGGTCTGTCTTTAACAGCATATCTAATTGTGAAGCACAAAGTTGGGCATGGCTGGGGCAATCAGTGGCGGTTAAGAAAGCGAGCTCAGGACCCACGACTGAGTTCAAAGTCCATCTCCACTCTTACTACATATGGACATTGGGCAGGTTAATTAATCCTCCAGTTATCTGTAGAAAGAACAGCACCTACCTCAAAGGCTGATAGTGAGACTTTAAATGCATCCGAATAAGCACCCCCTCTGTGCCCTCCTTGCCCACCTTTGCTTGGGCTGTTACCACCCATGCATCTGGCTGTAGCCAGATCCATGTAGAAATAAACTAAAAACACTTCACCCCAGAGCCAGACTCTCACCTTCCCAGGGTTCTCTGGTATTGCTGCAGGAGCCTCATGGGAGCCAACATTTATGCATATGCAACTGAAAATGTCAGCCAATGGGGATGGCTCCTGGTGAATCCGCACCCCCTTCAGTCCTGGGGAGGCGTACAACTCTGAGGTCATCCTGCCCACAGTGGTCAGCTTAGCAATGACCTGGTTGGGGGGTTCCGTCCTTCCGTATTCCACATGCTCCAGGTCCCAGGCCTTCTCCTGGGAGCCAGTTCCCAAAAGGAGCTCCTGCACAAATGCCTTGGTCTCAGATTCTGCTTTCTGGTGACACGACGGGCATTGGAGAACCCTAAATGAACTTTTCCTAATATCAGTGTTCTGTGGTAAATGCTTCCTTTTATTAATTTTCTCTGTCTGCTCTCAAGACAGAAAACTCCACTGCTGCCAGCTGTTTCCCTGGTCTTTGGTACTGTTGTCACATGGTAGACAGAAAATGAGAAATAGAGGCGAAAGGGCCAAATGCCACAGAGCAAAGACCTGGAACGAGTTCCTGAGTCTGGGTGTCCCCCTGACTTGGCTGATATAGGAATACCTTATTGCAGGTGGGTTTAGGTGATTTTAGGTCCTAGACTAACGGGCCATTTTACATTTTATGTTGTGTGTATATGTTGTTGTGCACTAGAAAAATCTATAGTTAGTAATTAAAACTATGTTTTCACTCTACTTTTGCTTTTGCAAAAATGTTTTAAATGACTTGATATATGAAAAATATTAATAGGAGATAAGGTTGCACGAAAACACAGTCATCCCTTCATATCCTCAGGAGATTAGCTCCAGGTCTGCCTCCAAAGTCCTTTATATCAAATGGTGTAGTGGTTATATATCACACACACATTTCATTCTTTAAATGTTCCTGCCTACTTTAAATAACATTAACACAATATAAATGCTAAGTAAATATTTTGTATTTTTAGGGGAAAAAAGTAGTAGATGTTTGTTATATTTTTAAAAATATTTTTAGTTGGTGTTTGGTTAAATCTACAGATGCAACCACAGATGGAGAGAATGAACTGTATAACAAAACATGAAGGAGTGTGTGAAGAATTGAAGTCTGAAAAACACTGATAAATGTACATCTTACAAACATTATTGTTTAGGAAATTAGATAGAGGCATAGTTTGACCAACTATATTTAGAATCTCATTGTTGAGTATATTACCTATTCTCATCCCAAGGAATACAGATATAATTTGCAACATTTCTATTTTTTATTATGTTGTTTTAACTCTTAGAAAAAAGTAGGGATATTTTTCTCATATTGTAACAAATGAAGGAAATGGCATAAAATTATAATCTTAATTATTCTGAGAGGCTAAACCAACATAAACATAAGTATGACTCATCTGTTGTTTGATCAAGGACCCTGGGAACTTAACACATGTAGGAAATTATACAGAGAGCATTGGAAAATCTTTCCATTGCTATATATCCTCAATGGAAATAATATCTCCATTAATATTAATATTAATATCACAAATAGGATTCTCTGATAACCTCTAGAAAAGACAGTTCCTAAAACTGCTGTGCTTGTAGAAATTTCTAGGTAATAGTTGTCCACATTTCTAAATAATCACTAGCAGTGGGAAAAGCTAAGATGATATGTTGTAAAATCTGACCTAAGAGAGATTTTCTTTATAGTTAAAAAGTTGGAAAAAATACTTTAAAAATATATATCCACAATACTCCTAAATGCTTATTGACCTTTTTATTGAGAAACGCCAGAGGCCCACATTCTCATAGCTGGAGTAAATAACACATTCTTTTCCACATGGGAGATGGTAGCCCTCGGAGCATTTCCCGTAGAAGAAACATACCGCTAATGACATCTTCCATTGGAGATATATGAAACAGCCAAAAATGATTGACACTGGGACAACAGTGACTGAAAAATAGAGTCTTAACCATGATGTTAGGACCTAAAGAAAGGCATGATGTTGTATGGTATCTTACTTTAAAGAAAACCTATTGCTGTCTTTCTCCCATTACTTTTACCTCGTCCTCAACTAAGATCAGATGATAGATAAATCATTCCAAGACCTGGCAATTCCTCTGGCAGTGAACTTGGCTCAGGGCCATCAGGGAAGTGATGGCTGAGTCCTCCTCTGTCACCAAGAGGCTGAGTAAGTGATTTCTCAAGGGGTAAGATGTAAATGAGGCCATATACATAAGGATGGAGATAAGTCTCCCACCCCCACACCTGAAATTTTTTTACACTGTAAGAAAACACTGTCAATGGAGGCAAAAGTCCTCAAGGGGGAGAAAAACTGGTTCTTTGTGAGAGAAGATTAAAAACATCTTTTTACGTGTAAAGCCTACATATATATGCAATACAGTGTATGCTATATCTATGCTATTAAAATTTCATGGGAAGGGATAGAGGTATAGCTCAGCCGCAGAGCATGTATTTGCCAGCAAATGCAAGTTCCCAGGTTTGATCCCCAGCACTGCAAATAATAAAATGCATTTTTAAAAATAAACAGATGAAATTTCATGGAGGAGTCCATTGGGTTAGGGGAATAAAAGTTTTGGGTTAGGATAAATGATAATGAAAACACATTGAGAAACTGTCTTGAACATACCTTGAAATAGGAAGACTCTTTGCCATCATATTTTCTAAAGTTCCTTGTATTGTTTAAAAATAATTTATTAATGTTAATTGATAAGAAGAATTAACAATGTGGAAAGAGCTGTATCCCCAGACATGAATACCCACTCTTGGAAAGTGCTAGGATCCTTAAAATAGTATCCTTGTTCTTCTTGCCGAGTTCTACTGTTTTCCTGACTGAATTCCATTCTTGGAATAGCTGGGGCATCGCAAGAAAAGCAGTAAGGCTCCAAGGAGAACGCACGGGAAGGCTGAGCTGAGAAAGGCTTATCACTTTACAACTGGGTCTTTGCAATACATTTCCTAACAGGAAAAGAAGTTTTGCTTATTTTTTCTTTCCATAACTAAGACATATAAGAAAGAGGAGAATAATTTTATCTTTAGCTCTCACAACCAAAAGTAGATGACTCACTTTAATATATACCAGGCATGGCCTGCCTCAAGGTTCCCCAAAAGTGGTGTAATTGTTGGAAAGGCTGAGAAGTGCAGGGTGCCACTATTATTATCCCTGCCCTTCTAAGAGACAGCCCTGGGCAAGGGTTCAGCAGGGCACGCATTCCTGGCCTCTGGCAAGCACCACTCCGGGGCTGGAAACATTCGCACGGAATGAATCTGTCATAGTTAAAAGGGGGTTCACTACCTGTGTGTCCTCAAGAGCAGGAGCCTGCCTGTGGCCTCCCCGTGTCATCGCCACCCGGAATAGGCGCCAGAGAACTGAAGACGACAGAAGGCACACGCTACCTACGATCCAAACGCCTTTTCTTCTAAGCGTTGAGTCCATTCTCTGGGTGCAGCTGAGAAGTCCCTTGGCTTTTTGGCACCTTCCCTGCCCTGATCTAGCAGAACTACTCTCCAAGCACTGTTGCTCCCTGCTCTGCTCTAAGGAGTGGGTGTCCCGAATTGAAGAGGATTCTCGCAGAGTCCTGCAATGAGCATCTCCAGTTACATCCTAACAAATATTCTGCCGCTTTAAAAGGAAAATATGATGACTTTGAGCGACAGATCCAAAACAGGTGCAGTGGCTGAAGGAGACCTGCTGGCTGTAACGCATACCAATGCGCATGCGTTTGTCCCCTGTTCAAGGACTAGTAGCTACACTGTAACTCCCCTCAGCTGCCTAGGCTGGGTCGCTGCCAGCCAGGCAACTTTCTCCTGCCATTGTGAGGTGAGGAGCAAAGAATGGGGGTGGAGAAATGCAACTTTAAAAATCACAAGCCTCTACCCTCAGCCGTGCTATTTCAAGATCTAACTTACAGCCACTATGGATGCCGCTGGTGGTTCAATTTCACAGCAGTTGGTCAGGAAATGCCACCTGATATTAAACCCACCATCTGCAATCAAAATAGGGAGATTCACACTTTGCTCCAACCCACTCTATCCTTTTGCACATCCTGTTGATAAATATTTTATTCTGTTTGGTCTTTGGAGCATTGGTTTTAAACATTCCAGGGATTAGAAGATCCTGCTTCTGTTACGAGTTATCCTAGCTGGGACATGGAAGAATTTAAGCCTATTTTTTTCTTTGCTTTTTTTTGGGGGGGGGGGGGAATTATTGATAACTAAAGAAGACTTAAGTACAAATCAATGGGGATTAAGGTAAGTTTTTAAAAATCAACCAGGAATGAGTCCCATAAGCATGGCTGTGGAGCAGAGGTTCACGATAATGTATTTTATACAAGGGTCATCTTCGCTCTGGGATCCCACTGCTTCTGAACTTGGAACTGTGCCTTTTGAGTGGATTTAATTAGAGGTCAGGAAACTAGGGGTATATAGTAAGGTGGAAAAAACAAGGGACAAGGATGCTGAGGATGTAGTTCGGTGGTACACTGCTTGTTTAGCAGGCACAAAGCCCTGGGTTCCATCCCTACCACAAGAAAGCAAAAACAAGAACAGAGAATGCAAGATGCTTACAGTGTACAGGGGAAGGCAGTGAGATGTTCAGTGATTTGTCTGAGAACTTTATGTTGGACTTTTGATTTCCAGCGAGCAAGTAGGGATGTCAATAGAAATGTGCGTGTGTGCGCGAGCATGAGAGAGAGAGGGATTACATTAAATCTGAGAGTTAAATATATAGGTACTAGAGAAGTGATAAAATAAAAACGGGCCAGGTGCAGTGGTGCGCACCTGTAATCCTAGCAACTTGGGAGGCTGAAGCAGGAGGACCACGAGTTCAAAGCCAGCCTTAGCAATTTAGCAACAACTCAGTGAGACCCTGTTTCAAAATAAAAAATAAAAAGGACTGGGGATGGGGGCTTGAACGCTGGCTTGGTGGTTACAGCACTTGCCTGGCATATGTGAGTACTCGAGTTCGAACCCCAGCACCATGTACACAATGAAGCCTCGGAGCACATGAAAAACTACATAAAAAATTATTTCTCTCTTTCTCTCTCTCACTGTTCCTCTTTAAAAAAAAAAAAAAAAAAGACTGTGGAATGCAGTTCAGCAATTAAGTGCCCCTGGGCTCCTGGGTTCAATCCCTGGTACCAAAAGAAATGAAAGAATAAAATGCAGCTGGGCATGGTGGTGCACACCAGTAATCCCAGTGACGCAGAATAGCAAGTTCAAAGCCAGCCCCAGCAACTTAGCAAGGCCCTAAGTTGCTTAGCAAGACCCTGTCTCAGAAACAGAAAATAAGGGCTAGAGCAGTTGCTCAGTGGTTACAGCGCTTGCCTGGCATGTGTGAAGACCCAGGTTCGAACCCCAGCACCACATACACAACTAAGTGTCAGAGCAACGAAAACCAGATGAAAAACTAAATAAAATTGATTCTCTCTCTCTCTCTCTCACTGCCTCTCTCTGTCTCTTAAAAATAAAAAAGGAAAAAGGAAAAGAAAAAGGGATGGGAGTGTGGCTCAGTAGTTAAGCACACCTGAATTCAAATTCCAGAACCAAAAATAAATAAATAAAAAGTAAAATCTTGGGGCTAGGGTGTCACTCAATGGTAGAGTGTGTGCTTAGCATGCTCAAAGCCCTGGGTTTGATCCCCAGCACAAAAATAAATTAGTGAATAATAATAATAATAATAATAAAAGAACCCTCTAGGATTTGATTGAATAAAAGCAACACTAATTATAGTTATGAAAGCCATATAGCATTTTTAATGGAATGGCATATACAAAATGGCTAGTAAGCTCATCATTCTTTTTTTTTTTTTTTTTTTTTTTTTGGTACAGGATTGGATCCAGGGGCACTTAACCGATGAGCCACACCCTTTTTATGCTTTTATTTTGAGAGAGGGTCTCACTAGGGTGCTTAGGGCCTTGCTAAGTTGCTGAGACTGATTTTGAACTTGCAGTCCTCCTCCCTCAGCCTCCTAACTCACTGGGATTACAGGCTTCTGCCACTGGGCCAGACAAATTAATTGCTTTTTTAGTTTTACTTGATTTTAATACATAGCATGAATGTTTAGATCTATTTTTTTATTGCATACAGTTATTGGCTGAAAACTTTTTTTAAAAAAGAGAGAGGGACAGTGTGTGTGTGTGTGTGTGTGTGTGAGAGAGAGAGAGAGAGAGAGAAAGAAAGAGAAACAAATATTTAGCTTTTCACACAGCTTTCATTGCTCCAAGGTTTTGCTGTGTACGTGGTGCTGGGGTTCAAACTCACATCCTCACACTTGCCAGGCAAGCGCTGTAACCGCTAAACCACCACTCCAGTCCTGCAAGACCTTCTTTTGTTGAAGGAGTATTGTTGGAAGCCCTCAAGGGAGGGAAGGAAGGAGTGTGCACAGGCTTAGGAACAAGTTTAAAGTTGCATCTTTATTTTGAAGTAAGTAAAGGGAAGCTATTGGAGATTTTAGAGGGGACATAACCACCTTCACATGTCCAATGTCTTGGGCATGAAACAACAGGTGGGGAGTCAGGCTGGAGGTGATACAGAAGGGATGACCTTGGGTGCTGGTGGTGATTTAATGTTGAGAGCATGTGGGTTCCAAGCCAGGGAGGGCAGTGGCACCATGTCATCTGAGACTAAATTGTAGGAAGGCAGAGCCCACATCCATGAGATGGAAGGAGCAGAAGAAAATACCAGTCCATAAGGGAGGGGAGCTCAGCTGAGGCTTCATTCTCCCTGAAGGTGATCAAGAAGGATGACCAACACTCCCTGTCCGTCCCTGGCTCCTCACTTGCGGAGTGGCCTTTACAACCCTCCAAAGTTCTTAATTTTGAGTCTTTGAGGAAGCCAGAAGGTAAGGAGAAAAACATAAGTAAACTCTTTGGAGAGCAGAGAACTAAGATGCCCCTCTTTGAGTAGAAAATGCTTTTAAAATTCTATACTATACATAGAAATTAGGTGAGTTTGAACATCCTTTGAAATATAACAGAATGAGAAACAGAATCAAAAGAAAAGTAGAAAAAAATTAAAAGAACAAAATTAAAATTACAAAAACAATTGTATTTCGTAAGTTGAAAGAAGTAGAATGTATAATATTTAATAAATTCAACAAAAACATAGAGGAAGAGAAAGAAGAGAGTTAAAAACAAAGTCAGTGAAAGAAAAAATAAATCTAAGACAAGGAAAAATGTTATCCAACTATTTTAACAAATAATAGGTTGCTAAATTTATAATTTTTCTACTGTTGGTTCTGAAGATAAAGTCTATTCTAGAAAGGAAATATAATCCAAGCTTCCAGAATAAAAGTGTTCATGTCACCAGAGTGTCTGAAATTCAGAGCAAATTCTTTTCAGCAAAACCGGTGAATGTTTCTACAATGATTAGTTGCGCTAATCTTTTCAGAGAAAGAAGGGAAAAAAGAGAAAGAGGAATAAGGGGAGAAAGTTGGCAATCATTTGTTTTTAAAGAGAGAGGGAGAGTGAGAAAGAGAAAGAGAGAAACAATTTTTATTTAGTTTTTCATGTGGTCTTCGTTGCTCCGAGACTTCGTTGCATATGTGGTGCTGGGGTTCGAATTCGAACTCGTGTACTCCCACATGCTGGGCAAGTGCTGTAACCACTGAGCCACTGCTCCAGCCTGGCAAGTATTTTTTTAACAGTCCCTGGAGAGAAAAGATTTACTGTGGCCCCACAGAAGATGGAGACGTGTTAATCCTGCTCTGTCTACATACCTGAAGACATCTGAGCTGCCGGAGTGGCCTTTTCCACCCACCCGCTGCCAGGCCTGCTGGCCACCATGTACCCTCCAACAGGGTGTTGGCCAACACAGAAAGGAGAGCTCTGAACCTCAGACACGTGTACCCATCCATTCTCCACATGGCCAGAGAGAGAAAGTGAGACAGGGAAATTTACTGCTGACTTCTCTGGGCTCTTCTCCATTTACAAATAAGAAGCTGAATGGGGCAGAGGGAGTCCCTGGTCACTCCTTCCCACCCTCCCCACAGTATCAGCTGTAGGAAGGAAGCCAGGAATCCCGGGTCACAAAAGGGAAAGTAGACTTACTTCTGTTACAGTGTCTGCAGACTCAACATTCTCAATCTTTCCCTCAAAGATATTATATAAAAGTATAATATATAGAACTTCCACATCATTGATTTCTAACATTCTAGAACTGCTGGTAACCATAAAAGCAAATCTTCCTAAAAATATTTATGGTCCAACTTACCTTTATCTCACTTTTTAAAAATAATTATCTATTTGTCAGAATTATATAACAGAACTTGGAGAAAAGCTGAACTTGAAAAATAATCAGATTCATACATACTATTATAGTTAGTTGATGACTTCAGAGTTATACAAAGTTATGCAAAATACTTTATCTTTCCGGTCCTACAGAAATTCATGAACAGGGACTGGAGCAGTGGCTTGGTGGTTATGGTGCTTGCTGGTACTTGGTATGCACAAGTACACGGGTTCAAACCCCAGCACCCACGTACACAACTAAGCATCAGAGCAACGAAAGCCATGTGAAAAACTCAATAAAAATTGATTCTCTCTCTCTCTGTCCTTCTTTCTAAAAAAAAAAAAAAGAAATTCACGAACAGTTTGTTTATTTGTGCTATTAACAGTCCTAACCAGAAAGTCTTTCATGTACCACTTAAATTTTTCCTGTGGAATTTCTTCTTGTTCTATATTGAACAAGATATTAATTAGACAGGCACACACCTTTTATCTCAGGTAATCGAAGGCCAAGGTAGGAGGATCATTTGAATACCAGATTTTGGGTCCAGCCTGGACACTAGGGAGACCCGGTCTCAAAAGATTAAAAAAAAAACATCAGTAACTCATGGGGAAAGTGGAGTTTTCAAAGAAATCTGTTTAACTATTTTAAAGTCCTTTCTTCCCTCCAACACATTTTACCATTCTTAACTCACAATAAAATACCCACTAGGGCTGTTACACGCAATATCTCTATTTCATTCACTATTGTGTTGTTTAAATGCCCTTCCCACCTGAACAGTATTTTTTGGAACAGTGACTGAGCAAAGGATGTTTTCAAAATTAACAAGAATCACTTGTTCTGATTGTTAGCAACCATGATTCCGGGCCCTCATCCAGAATTCAGAATTCACTTGAATGGACCTGTTTGTTCCACAAACAGTTGTTTGTTTTTTTTTTAAGAGAGAAGGACAGTGAGAGAGAGAAAGAGACAGAGAGAATCAACTTTTATTGAGTTTTTCACATGACTTTCGTTGCTCTGACACTTAGTTGTGTACGTGGGTTGCTGGGATTTGAACCCGTGTACTTGAGCATGTAGGGCAAGCACCATAACCACTGAGCCACTGCTCCAGCCCCCTCAAACAGTTTTTGGATGCCTATCATGTCCCAGCGACTGGGTAAGTGACTGAGATTGCACAGAAGAGTAATATGAGGTCCCAACCTTCAGGATCCCCACCTGGGAAAGCTGATAAATACATTCAAAAGCATTGCAGGTGCTAAGCAAAGCCCGGGCTGTGAGGCCCACCCTGGGGCAGGAGTTGCACTTCAAGGGATGACAAAGGGAAATTGACTAAGATAAGGTAGGGGAGGAATTGCTACTGCTGCTGTTGCTGCTGTTGTGGCTGGCTAAACTTATTAAATGCTTACCATAGGGCTTGGGGTGTTGCTCAGTGGTAGAGTATGTTTAGTAGCATGTTCAAGGCCCTGAATTTGATTCTCAGCACCATCAAAAGAAAAAAATAAGTAAAGAAAAGAAGTGCTTATAATGACAGGTACTTTGCTGGGTGAGAAGATACGTTATCCCACTTAATTTTCACAACAGCTATCATCTCATTGTTCAGATGAGGCAGCTCCTTGGTTGAACTTAATAACTCACCAAAGAACACACAGTGGCATGGGGCTCAGCACCCTGGTTCTGCACAGTGGAGGATGCAGGGTTCCACAGTCATGCCATCATCAAGTCCTGCTTGTGACTTCTCTGGACTTCACTATTAATAGCTCTACCCCTGAGGAGCTCAAGGTCTTCATGAAATTAGAAACTTCCATAGGACGATTATGGTCCTCATAGCACTTCTCTGAATCTCAAGCCCAAACCCATCATTTTGAAGGATTCTTCTCCAAAATGTGTTTCCACGAGCTTCTTTAATGTGTTTACTTGACAGGAGGTTGCTGGGGATGGAACCCAGGGTCCTCGTTATGCCAGCACTCCCCCTACCACAGTTCCCTATGTAAATCCTAAGTCACTAACCACAAAGAAGAAATGCATCTTCAAATGCCTCCTAATTATTAATCAAACTCAGCTGAATAGTTTACCCACCAGTCTCTGTGAAGCCAAATGGGAACTTGCCTATTCAAAAGCTTTCCTCAATTTTACCCACAAACCAGAACTTGAAAAGAGTCAAAAAAATGACTCCACCAGATACAAGAAAAGGTAGAACTGGTAATACTTAGGAGACTCCATCAGCACCTAATTACCTCATTCTTTCCAGATCTTGGATCCTGTTTACCGGAATTTTCTTCCAGAAGGCATTTTACTTTCTCGACCTCTTCCATGCACTGATAAAAGGCCATTTTCTCCAGCTGGTTGCTGCTGTAGGAAGTGTTGATTCCCTCCAGCCTCTTCACTTTCAACATCTTGGTAGTGAGTCCAATTAAGTTACTGCCTGGATCGTGGCTTTCGCCTCCCTCTATCTCTGATTTGTAAATCAAGGCACATTCATGACTTTTCAGTGCTCCCTTCTCTTGACTGTAAAAGAAAAAAGGAAGGAAAAAAAGAAACCAGGAAAATTCGCATCGCTTATTCACATGCTGACTTCTTGGAGAACCAATCACAGAATTTGGAAGTCTCTTCTATTTTAACTGCAGAAAGGATACAAACTTGGGAAGAGAAATGCTAACAGTTATCTTGAGTTTCCATCACTGGAACTTTTAAAGGCAACTTTTTCTTTTCGTTTTTCCTTTTCCTACAAAAGTAAGAAGCAATTTTGAGTTCCATTGGGTGACTATGTTATCTCTGCCATTGAGTGAATATGCATATTGTGGGACAGTAAAATATCTCACCCCAAATATGTTTCCTTGGCATGTTTTGAGTTGGTTTTTCAGAATAATTGCAGACCTCATGTAGACATGGGAAAGGCTGTGAAAAGCTGTCCTTTTGTTTAAAAAAACGTACATCTATCTATATTAGTAAATAACAAATGCAGACTGACTAAATTCTATCTGATATCTCCCCCTTTCTATCCACAGGAAGAAGAGATGGAGGCTCTGGTACCTGGCCCATATGGAGATGACCACAGGTGAACGTTACCTGAAAGATTTCACCTGCACCATAAGACAATGCTGGCTTGCTGTGTACATCTTCCTCCCAACCTTCCACAGACTGGTCCTCCTCCCTTCACCCCAGAAACTTAAGCCTCTATCCTTTTAAACTCTTGATAGGGTCACATTCTTTGTGCCCCATTCTTGCATGCCCTAGGCATATAATAAATTTTGTGTATTTTTTTCTGTTACCTATTGTCAGTCTATTTCATAAACTAAAATTATCAAATTTATTTTATCAAAATTATCCTTTTTAAAGGAAAAAAGAGTAAATATATAACTTCCCTACAACATCAAATGCTCAGTTTAAATACAGAATATAAAGGATCTTGGACTTAATTGGGATTGTAGGTTTTGCTAATCATGTTCCTGCACAAGGACATATCAAGAAAGAGATCTCTCCTGCTTCCCCTGGGAATTTTGGCTCCCTCTCAGGAGAGCTTTCCACCAAATAAATCCTTTTCAAAATATCTTCTCTGCCTATGTCTTTTTATAATGCTAGAGACCCAACCCAGGACCCCATACATGCTAGGTAAGATCTCTACCGTGAACTAAGCCCTATTCCCTCTGCCTACATCTTAGAGTGTTTAGTGTTCATTTTCAAAATGAAATTTATTTTGATACAACACTCTTATGTGGAAAAGGTACCCAGAAACCTTTTTCTTTGCATCTTCATTAATGGCTATGCACTGAGGGGCTTAGAGTTCTTGAGATTTCTTTAAAATACTTCCCATACAAATCAAGTAATGCACATATTACATAATATTGATGTGATTCTAAACACACAATTGTATGTATATATCTACACATCCCTCATCCCCTGATTATATATAGAGAGAAAAATAAAGAGATTTGAATTTGTAGTGGTTTCCAATGGCTAACTCCAGAGGACCCCTGCTGCAAATTTGAAAATAGCTCCTTAAGAGCTTTTTCTCAACTTAAAAAACATCCATGTCTTTCATATTTGCAACTCATATAGTAAAATAGTAAACTTGAATTCCAAAATATTTTAAATCTAACGCTCTACAAAATTCTGTGCATGACTATTCTAAGACAAACTGACTAAAATGTAACGTTCATTTGCAGATGGGACTAAAGCTGAACTAGGAAGCCACATAAAAATTAACACATTAAAGGAAAAGCTTAGGTCCCAGATATTATCATTTTGCAAAGAAATACTACACATTAAGCTCTACCTGAAGTTAGGTACAATTTGTTATTTAAAGCAACATAGAAAAAAAGACATTCAAGAGATTTTAACAATAAATAAAAACAATTACCATTTATAGGAGGTCATCATAGAGTTGAACCACTCCAAGCAGAGAACAGAAATTCCACCAGATAAAGGGAAGCTGTTTAGACTTCAGATTGACCACAAGAACTCTCTGGTAGAAGTCTTTACTCTGGTTAGTAGAAGTCTTCTGGAAAGACAAGCGTCCACTTGGGAGGAAGTATCCTCTCTCTCAAATGCTGCTTTGAGCCCCTGTTTAAACTAATATGGTCTTTGGTCTCAAGTTGCTCAGCTGTTGCCTTCTTAGTCAGATGGGGAAGAATATTAATTTTAGACACCAGGCTTTTCAAGGCTGATGGCTCCATTTCAGAGGTCAGGTAAGGAGAGGATGAACAGGGACACAGGATGAAATATCACCTTTACCTTTCCCTCTCCTTAGTGTGGCAATACTCACAGAATTACAAAGCTGGATTTGTCCTTGGGGATCTTATGCCCCTTCCAGACTCATGATTTAGTGCTTGTTCCCAGCTGGCAGGATTCTAGGTGTGGGAACCTGCAGCCACATGCATATTCATTATGGTAACTGTGAACATATCAAACTGCAATAAAGGATCTTCTGAAAGCACGTGGTAGGTTTGTTTTAATTTTCTCAATTGTTAAAGGTATTTGCAATGTCTTCAACTGTTTGTTGCTCTGGGGGAAGATCAAAGACACAGGCATCTAAGTAGGTGTGAAGGACAGGGATAAGATTTTTCATAAACTCCCCTGGAAGTGACACTGTGACTCTCCACGTTCTCTGCTACAGATTAAGGGAGTTAGTGTGAAGACAACCACCTGCTGGGTTTTAATAGTAGTACATTCCTAGATTTATTTAAGTGGCCTGAAACTTTGATTGCCCAGAAACTGGAATTAGTATTATAGACAATCGTCCAATCCTTCAGGGCCTAGGCAAATGTTACCTCTTATTTGTAGCCTTTGCTGACCCCTCTACACCCCATCCCAACACTAGCCTCTGGCACTCTTGCTTTTTAAAAAAGTTTTCCTTTTTAATTCAAATCAATGTATTCCATATAAAATAAAAATAGATGTTTTCCATTTTAAGAAGCATTTAAAGAATTAAAGCAGAATTCTTTTTTAAAATTGTTAATATTTTATAAGATATTTTTAAAATATTTAAATATTTTAAAAAAACTATGCTCTCCAGGAAGAGTCACTAAGCAGAAGCATACATTTGTAAATAATAAGTTATTTGACAAAATTATTATGAAAAGGTGGAACAGATTTGAGGTTTCCAATGTTTACAGGTGTTAGTAAATGACATAACATGACAAATCTCCCTACTACTGGAAGGAAAATATATATGGCCACATCCTCTGCCTAGATCATCAAAATGAAAAAAATCAGATTTCCTCCTCCCTAGCCACAGACTCTAGTTAATGAGAGCACAGTAGCATCTGCTCATTTGCTTGCTTTAAAATACAAAAACGGGACAGGAACGGTGGAGCAGCGGTTACAGCACTTGCCTGTCATGCCTGAGGACACAGGTTCGAACCCCAATACCATGTACACAACAAAGTGTTGGAGCAACAAAAGTCACATGATAAACTAAATAAAATTGATTCTCTTTCTCTCTCACTGTCCCTCTCTCTTAAAAAAAAAAAACATAAAATCCCCCAAACTTCTTATTTACAGTAGTTATAAATCTATAGAAAAGATGGCTCCAAAAGTCCAGGGAGCTTCGCTATGCCCATTTCCCTGTTTACAACATCTTATGTTGGTCACCATTAATGAACCAGTGTTGATACATTGCTGTTAACTAAACACAATATGACATTTTCCTTCTTCCTTCCTTCCTTCCTTCCTTCCTTCCTTCCTTCCTTCCTTCCTTCCTTTCTTTCTTTCTTTCTCCTAAGGTCCCTATTCCGTCTCAGAGCCCATTCAGGCTTTCACACCACATTCAGAACCAACAGGATCTGTGATGGATTAGGATATAGGGTGTGAAAGAAAGACAGTGGACAAGGATGACTTACAAATTTCTGCTTCAGCACTTGAGGGACAGAGTTGACCTTAACTGAGAAGGAGAAGACCAGGGGAAGAGCAAATTTTGGAGGAAGGTCAAAAGCTCCGTTTTGACAAGCCCATTAAAACTTCAAAGTGTGGAAATAGAAATCTGGAGCTCAGGGGGGGATGACAATTAAAGATATAAATTTGGAAAAATCATCCACATATTGATATTTCCATGTATGACATGTATTTAATAAATATTTGGTAAATTACTAGAATGATCTTTGTGTCTATTTGTCTTAAAAAGCAAAAGCCATAAATGAAAGAATCCATACTACTTGCCTTCTAAAATTCAGTGACCCACTCTTCCCAGCTTCTGATGGCCTGGAGGATACACTGCTTGTTACAATATTTGTTCACAAAACAACCAGGCATTGTATGCATCCTCATTACAGACTATCTGCCTACTCACAGGACCCTAAACACTTGTCCATCAAATATTCTGAATGTATCAAAAAGTTCTTATGCTTAGAAAAAAAATATAGTATGGATACAAGCAGGACCAGTAACATTTTTCCAGTTTCCATAATATTTTGGAGTTAGACATCTTTTATAAATGCTAACAGAAGGAAAACAGCATTCTACAGAGCCATGGTAAGAATTCCTTGATCCTTTTCAAGGGACATTTTCGTTAGCTGATTAAGGGACTGTCAGGTGTGGCTGACAGCTCATCTACTGCTTGGCATTCAAACCAGTCCGAGAATGCTAATAGCTTCTGTTTACACACAGCTTTCTGAATGTTTCCAGAACAACAAGACCTCCGAACCTTCACACACAAAAGTAGAGCAATTGTCACAAATAACAAAATGCAAACAAAAGGATACTGCATCCCTGATATATCACATTATAATTGATTTTTCTTCTTTTCATGATGTATCACTGTGACTCCCAAGAGCAAAAATTGGTAAACAGCACCTCATCAAAATGCAAAATGTTTGTTCTTCTAAAGACATTATTAGGAAAATGTAAAAGTAAGCTAAAGACTTGGGGAAAATATTTTGAAATCACATATTTGGTGAAGAAGATATGCAAATGGATAATCAGCACATGAAATAAATGCTCAAAAGCAGTCGTAATAAATTTTTTTCCGCTAAGAAAAAAAAATGAATCTTAAATATATTTCCCCTGTTGCATTATAGACTTGAGTCATTCTGTGAGGTCAGCAAACTGTAACCCACATGTCAGATATACTCTCTACCTGTTTTAGTAAATAAAAGTCTTATTAGAAAACACACACACACACACACACACACACGCAGAAGTCATGAGGAAGATGCAAATTAAAATGAGAGTGAAATAGCATCTCATACCCACTAGAAGACTTACAATAAAAAGGACAGAGAAAAGCAAATGTTGAAGGGGATGTGGAAAAATCAGAGCCCTCATCAGACAGGCTGAGCGGAATGTAAATCTGCACAGGTATTTTGAAAACTAGTGTGGCAGTTTCTTAAAAAGCTATTTCCTTTATGACCTAACAATCCTTTTCCTGGGCATCTACCCAAGAGACATGAAAACATACTAACACACAAAACCTGTGCTTTAAATGTTCATAAAATACCCTAAAATTAGAAGCCATTCAAAATTCCATCAGTTTGGTGAATGGGCAAACAGAACAGGGTATCAGTACAAACAGAATACTACTCCGCGATAAGAAGGACCGAGATAATGATGTTTGCTACAGTGTGGGTGACTAGAAATATAGTTCTACATGGAAAAGGCCACATGCTGCATGATTCCAATTGTATGAAAGGTACAGAAAAGGCAAATCTAAAGACACAGAAAGCAGATTGGTGGCTGCCTGGGGCTGGGAGTAGGAATAGCGATTTACTATAAACAGAATTATATTGGGTAATGTACTATGGTAATGATGATACAACTCATGAAGTTCCTTAAAGCATTGCTGATTTACTAAAACATACACTTAACACGGGTGAATTCTATGACTTGTAAATTATTCTTCAATAGTAGCACTAAAAAAAAAAAAACTCAATAATACAACTAGTAAAAAAAGTAAACTTATTAAAAGAAAAAAATGCTACTAAGCAGCGTGTGGCCAACCTTTCCAGGTGACCAAGGCTGAGATCTAGGGAGACATAAATTATATCCCATATTTACCAGGTCACCTGGGGCTAAAGAAAAAGAAGAGGAAATGGCAAGTGGGAGAGAGTTAAGATTATCACATTTTACTTCTGATACAAATACCACATAAAATTTTGCAATTAATAGAAAAATTAATGGCACCTTAAAAATAACTCCTATGTCTTCTTAAGTGCTTTTAAGTAGAATACTCTGAACAAGGAGGACAATAATATTACAAAATGTCCAGACGGTCACATTAGATAGTAGACCTTTAAAATTTCCAAGTGGCAATTAATAAGGAGCTAAATATTGTGTCATAAAAACTGAGGAATCTAAAACTCCTATGTGGTTGAGGATGTAGCTCAGTGGTAGAGCACTTGCCCACCATGATCAAGGTCCTGGGCTCCCTTCCCAGCACTGAAGTAAACAAACCAACAAAAACTCCCATGCCTTAGGCAGGCAGTAAGTAAATTTTCTCTATTCTTTTCTTGTTTTTTTTTTTTTTTTTTTTTACTAAATAAATAAAATAGAAGGGTTTGTTAAAAATGATATAAAAATAATAAAAGTATGGGTGGGATCATTTTTAGATTAATATCTTTCAAAAATATTACATAATGTTTTAGTGCATTATTTCTCTAGTAGTTACATTCATTGTTTATATTATTGAAGAAATGTAAATGCTTGTCACTGATTTAATGTAATGTTTAGTAAACAGCACACGATATTTCAATAGGAACAAAGTACATTATGAAAATATGACTCACAGATAAATGCCTAAATTTCCAATGTGCTTACATGACTTTTACATAACTTCTATTGATTTTTTTTTCTTCCACATTAAAAACAACAACAACTTGAGGACTGTGGTTATAGCTCAGTGGTACAGCACTTGCGTGGCACATGTAAGACTCTGAGTTCTGTCCCAAGCATTGGCAAAATAAAAAAATAAAATAAAATAAAATAAAAATACCAAATAAAAATTTAAAAAAAACAACAACGAAAAAACTTCAGAGCTGAAGTTGTAGCCCAATGGTAGAGTGCTTGCCTAGCTTTGGGTTTGATTCCCAGCACCACAATAAATAAATAAAAATTTAAAAATAAGAAACAAAAAAACTGTAAGCCTAAAATCTACAAGAATAGTACAATCAATATCCACATACTCTTTAATGTAGATTCACCCACCAAATGTTGGTGTTTACCACATTTGCCGTCTCTGTTTTTTTCTGAAAGTTGTAGGTATCATGAAACTTTACCTCTCAGTGCATAGGTTACGTCTCCTAAGATTGAAGACACGTTTTGACAAAGCATGATCAGGTCAAAAAATTAGAGTGTGTTTAATCATCAAGGTTTTTTTTTGATCCCCTTTTATCTATTTAGGGAACAGTCACTCCAGTCTTTTTTCTTTTATTCTTCCTAACATGGAATTTTTGCAGATTCCAGACAAACTGCCTCATAACATGTCTCTTTTTTTTTTATTTTTTTTTATTAGAATATAGAAATACAGTTGAGGGAGAAACATTATCCTTGATCTGGTTTTTCCCCTCAATAACAAAGTTTATATCCACTGATTGATAATGTTTTGATAACATGTCTCTTAATTGGAATTGCCTGTCTTCATGTTTGGAAGCAGGTTATACCTGCGGCCAGAAGCCTACACAAGTGACATTATGTCTTTTTCAGAACACCACAAAAGGCGGCCCAGGTTGTCACTTTGTGTCATTGTTAGAGGTACTAAATTTGATGATTTGATGGCAGTGGTGTCTTCCAGATTTCTCCAATATAAAGTGACCCTTTGCTCTTTATGATTGACAAGTAACTTGTGGAGATTTGGGGGCATCCTGTCCCTCATCCATCCATGGGCTCATATTTTTAGGATCCTTTCCTGCCTGAATTATTACCACAATGATTGTGAAATGGTGATTTTCTAATTCTAACATTTCTTCTACACTTATTAATTGGTATTCTAAACAGAAGAGCTTTCCTTCCTTGTCCTGAGCTCTTCACTTTATAATATCAACATGAAGCCATGAATTTTAAGAAGTGAATGTACACTACGTTCTTTTAAAGCTCAGATAGTTTCAGATCTGGCCAATGAGAGCACCTTTGAGCTAGCTCTTGTGTTCTTTTGGCATGGCACTCTTATTCTAATGAGTATTTCCTTACTTTCTCTACCTTTTCACCTCATTTCTGGTGAAATTCTGGCCATTTCTTCAAGGAGCTCTGATTCCTTTTAAAAAGAATGGTATTTGGAAATCAAGACTTAAGAACTAGGAATACCCTTTTCTACTGGAGTGCCACTGCTTCTAGGACCCTCAGTAAACAGAGCTGGGAAATTACACACACACACACACACACACACATACATATAATATATATGAGCATGTATGTATATATACATTTATTTTTAAATCATGATATCATATGTCTAATTCGTTTCCAATACTGTAGGATTCTTTCTGCCCCTTCTTTCATTCTCCTTATGTATCTCCCTCCCTTTGATTCTGTAAGCCTTATAATGAGAGAACAAAATAAAATGCTTGCTGTAAGGTAAAATTCATGCTACTGTTGTGGCTGTCCATTCTGAACAACTCAGGGGAGTCCAAGAGGGTTCAAACCCAAGTTGTAAAAATCGCATCCCATAGCACGAGTCATCATTTTCTAGTTTCAGGAACTGGAAGAAGAGTATAGTTCTAGTTACATTCTTGGGAATGCTTTTCTACCTTCTAATTTGGAAGTGGACTTCAGGAGCTAGAAGAAGCTTACGATAGTAACAAGGACTGAAATTACAGAAGCACAAACTCAAGTCATGCTCTTCTGACCAAATGCTGGCCTGCGTCTCCCAAAGAGAGTAAGGGGGAGAAATTTTCCACAGTGGAAAAACGCTGCAGTAGAGAGCACACTGATGGCTATGAGGAGCTGAAAAACCTCACTTACTTTCTAGGATGTGTGATTCACTATGAAAGGTAAAATCGTATTTTTAGGTAAAGAATAAATCAGGCTATTACATGATGGTCACATTAAAGTTGTTACCTTTTATTCCGCATGTTCAAAAATATTGAAGAATTTAAGGTGCAAAAGGACCACTGCAGCTGGTAAAATAATAAAAGCCATTATAAATCCCGGTTCTCATACATAAAATATTTTCAGTGTGAATAAAACTTGGGGGCAGGGGATAGGACCCACGGTGTTCTCATACACCTGTTAGGAGTGTACACTGCTAATCTTTATAGAAGGTAATTTAGCCTTGACTCTTGACCCTCAGTTGCCTTTCTAATAATTTTTCCTTAAAGAAAAAGAGTTGCACCAAAATGTTAACTTTGAAGATATCATCATAACATTGTTAAATTTAAAACACTGAAATAGAACCAGTTGGTTAAATAGACATGACAATCTTGTACTAAAGAATACTATGCATCTATGAGTCATGTGGAGAAGAATATTTAATAGCATGAGAAAAAAATCAATGTTGTAGTTAGGGGGAAAGGTACAGATTATAAAATAGTGTTTGTATAAGGCTCTCAGCTTTGACTAAAAAAAAATACACTATCACTATATATTGGGTGGATAATAGAGAAAATAACACATGTTGTTACACAAATATGTTTTGTGCTTTTCTAGGGTTACCCATTTTTCTAAAATAAACATCTACTCTTTTTTCAATCTGAAAAATGCCAGTCAAAAAAATTTACAAATGCATAATAAAGAGAGTAGCCTAGTGGGCAACTCATGAACATTAGAGACAAATTAGGTTTGAATTCAAGATTCTCTAGCTATGTAAATTCAAAACATTTGCTCAGTCTTCCTGACTCTCAGTTTCTCTCATTTGTTAAATAAGAATAGTAACGTTTACCTTGTGTAATATATGAGGGCTAAGAAATTAGATAAAAATGATTTATGGATATAAATGCATATTTATGGATAAATGGCAATCTTTTTTTAAAGAAAGAGAGTTAATTTTATTTTTTTCATCTTTTTTGTTTTGTTTTCCTCCACAGTTGTGTATGTGGTGCTGGGAATTAAACCTGGGTCTGTGTGCATGCCAGGCAAGCATTCTGCCACTGAGCTCTCTCTAGCCCCATAAACAGCAATCTTAATGGTTATTATTGGTACCATTATTGTTATTAATGCTACCACAAATCACCAAAAATAAAAGATTATCACCTGAAAACTTTAGATTCTAAAGAAGGAAAAAATATTCCTGAGTATCTTTTTCTTTCATTGGGATACATACGGAAAATACATAAAATTATAAGCATAGTTTAGTGAATAATTACAAATACCCATAAAGTCAACATCAGATCACAAAACAGACTACTGAAAGGACCGCAAATCCCATCCCTTGGTCATCCTCCAGCTTTAACTGTTACATGAGCATTCTAAATATGTATCTTTGGCCAGCTTGGGATTTGCTTGTGAATTTGGGATTTGTATCTTTTTCAGTCTCAATTGTTTCTGACTTGCTGTATTATTGTGAATAAATATGTGTTAGTTTTCATTGTTTTGTACCATTCCACTTTATAAATATTTCTGAATTCTATATTTATTCTGCCACTAATGGACGTTTTTGTTTTCAGTGTGGGGCTGCTATGGATGTATTATGCATGCAAGATTTACATTTAAATGTACATATAAATATGTACTTTCATCAGCACCATAGTAATGGTCTTGTTGTTCTATATCTTTACCCACACTTAATTTTTTTGTTAATCAATAATAATTTTAAAATTTAAATTGCCCTGCTCTAATTACTAGGTGGTTGAGGATTTTCTCACACGCACACATATTTATCTTTTGGTCTTTGATGTTTACGAAGTACATATTAAAGTTCTTTACTTCTTTTTTTAAATATTCCTATCATTTTTCTTATTACTATGTAGGAGTTATAATATAATCTAAATGTTATCATGCTTGACAGTAATGTGTACTCAGATGGCTTCTTTCTCTGTCTTGTATTTTCTCTTTTCTGTGATGTTTCCTGATATAAAAGCTGAAGCTCTTCACTTTTACGTAGTAAGATACATTAATATTTTCCTTTATGGTTGGTGCTTTTGGGGGGTGTCTTTTTGAAAAACCCTTTTCCCTTTTTTCCACCCTGAAATCATGAAGAAGTTCTTCTACCTTATTTTCTAAATATTTTATAGTTTGGCTTTCATATTTAGGAGATGATTTTATTTACTATGGTATAAAATAGATCTAATTTTATTTTTTTCACATAGTCTCCCTGCATCACTTATTGAAAAGTTTATCTTTTCCTCACTAATTTTTGACACTACCTCTTTCAAACCTCCATGTTTGTTACTATCTTTTCTGTTCTGATGTCCATTTGCCAATCCTGGTGTTAGCATTATAGTGTCTTAATTTCTTTGTACTAAGCTAATCTTGTCTGTTCAGGAGTGCCTTGGCTATTCTTGGCACAATTAAAACATTTCTGGAATCAGCTTATCAAGTTACACCCACACACCCATCTTGGAACATAGATTGGGATTGCAGTGAATCTATAAATAAATAAGTATGGAAAGAATTTTTCTCTTTATGTTACTGAATGTTCAGATTTGCAAACATGGCATATCACTCCACTTATTTAGATCTCCTTTACTTTCAGTAAGGCCAGACAATTATCTTTCTCTGCAGAGATCTCTCACATCTTTTATCAGATTTATTCGTAGGTACTTATTTTTTAATGCCATTTAATATTTTGTTTTAAAATTCCTTTTGTTTTTGCTCCTATATATAATGCTGAATTTTTATGCAGAAAACTTGCTAAACTATTATCAATTCAAAAAGTTTATCTGCACACAGTTAATTTTCCTTGTACATAATCATGTAACCTACATACTATTCTGTTGGCTGCAGCCCTCATGTCTGTCTGCGCTCAAGACCCTCCTGAAGAAGGCTGCCACTAACACCACTGAGGATGCCCAAGAACAACAGCAAGATCTGTTCTGGGTACTTCCAGCTGGTGTCCCTCAGCTGCCCATCCTCAGGGACCAGAGCAGAGCTGCAGAATGTGGGTCCTGCTGGGTCTTGCAGATCCTGAAGCAGCACCAGTAAGGACCAGAACACTCAGTTTCCCATGAATGGGTTGTCTGCCTTCTGGCCTTCAATCCTCTCATCATTGGGCTTCAAATCCAGTTTAACAAAAGGGAAGGAAACAGATGCCACAGCACACCCTTCACCTTCTCTTCTTTCCTCAACCCCAAATCCATCTTCCCCCAAAGCAATCAAGTCCTTCTGTCTAGAGGCAACTATCCATTTTCTTAGATGAGTATTTTATTCTCTCTTTGGGGAAAGTTTAGGGTTCTTTTCTCCCTTTTTGGAATGGTTCTCTAAATATCTCTAAACCTATAGAAAGTCTTCATCTAACTTTCTCATGATGAGAAGCTCCGTTCAGGTGGTTTTCCCAGAAGAAACAGAATGTTCCAATATGAGCTTAGGAGAAGCGAGTTAAGCCTATACTTTAGGAATCACGCACTGATTCCATTTAAGCACACTCCCATGACACATCAGGCACAGAACCTGGCACCGAGAGAGCAGGTGAAGATCTCTATCCTCCAATGGAGGTTGGCAGGAGGAGTGGAAATAGATATGGAAACAGGCAATTAGAATACTGCAAGGTAACTGTACTACAGGGGATCAAATAAACACATGGCCAAAGGCACCAAACCAGCAGGGGGTCAGGGGATAGGCTAACAAGGAGAATTCTACACTGAAAAGCAAATAGTATCCCAGACATGGTGGAGGGCTGAAAAGATACTCTGGAGTGAGGGAGCATGATGTGCAAGGGTGGGGAGGCTAATAAGAATATGAAAACCCTCTTTCAGTGTTTTTATTTTAAACCATTAAGCATAATAATGGATATTGGTTGAGGCAAAAAATAATCTCATTAAGAAGGAATGCAGGGAGGGAGAAAAGGGTGGGAACAATGTGTAATCAATAGGGCTGGATACACTTGACTCCCATAAGAAGCCAAACTTTACTCAGGCAGGCATGTAAACTCAGAAATTCCAATAATCAGTATACATGTATATGCTCATTTCTTTTTATAGCATGGGGGTATTACAGAGGAGACAAGAGAAAGGGGAATGGATGAACGGGGTGGTCCCGGACTAGGACTGGGCTTAATTTACTTTGTCAATATCTATGTATGCATGAATATGTGAGGATTCTCTCCAATATGTAAGACTATGTTGAATCAATAAAAAAATAAAAAATTTTAAAAAGAAGATGTTTTGGGCTGGAGCAGTATGGCACTTGACTGGCATGCACAAGGACCAGGTTTGAACCCCAGCACCATACACACAACACACAATGTCAGAAAAAAAAAAATCGAGTCTTTTTCTTTCACACTCTCTCTTTCTTAAAAAAATAACATCTTTCTGTTTTATTAAAGGTTTTTTTTAAATCAGTGATTGAAGTAAGTAGAATTTTATAAAATGTCACTTCACATTCTTCATAAGATAAAGAGAACTATTCTTCCAATAATTTGACAATTCCCAGGCTTAGAACAGAAGAGGCAAAGGTATTGTTCTGGCACCAACTGGCTGTCCCTGCAATTCAATTTTGATTCTAAACTACTCAGTTAGTACAGATCATACTGGTTAAGAGCAATGTCCTCCACCTGACCGCTCATACTTTAAGGTCTACATAAAAGTCTCAGGGACCAGTTGCACTTCTGACTGGCTACAAATTTAGGGGTCCATGAGCCACTCAGGTTTGATAATTCTGTAGAATAACTCATGGAACTCAATGAAAGCACTATACTTAAATTATTAAAACTTTATTGTGAAAGAAGAGATGCACAGGGTGAGTTAGTCAGCTTTATATTACTATAACAAAATACTTGAGATAATTAACCTAAAAAAAGGAAAGATTTATTTTGAATCCTAGATCTGGAGGTTCCAGTCCATGAACAGTTGGCCCCATTGTCTTTGGGCCTGTGGTGAAGGAACACATCTTTGTAGAAGAAGCTACTCACCTCTTGGCAGCCCCGAGCAAGAAAAAGTGAAGGTGGGGAGAAGAGATGCATCCCACAATTCCCTTCAAGGGCACATCTCCTCGACTCCTAAAACCTCCCACTAGGCCCCACCTCCTGAAGGTTCCAACAGTGTCACAGGGTGGTGACCAAGCCTTTAGCATATGGGCCTTTGGGGGGGTATTCAGGATTCAAACTATAGCAGTGAGGTCCATGAGGATCTCAGACATAGAACTCCACGCCCTTTCCTCTTAGAATCCAAACATGCCACCCTCCCAGCACATCTGTGTGTTCACCACTGGGAAGCTCCACTGAGCTTGTGTCTGGAATTTTTATTAAATATTCATCATGAAGCATAATTGATTAACTCATTGGCCATGTGATCAGACTCAAAATCCAGCTCCCTCTTCCTGCCCACTGATTGGACTGACCCCAAGTTCCTACCCTACAGGCCCAACAGGAGTTACTTCATTAGCATAACAAAGGCATTCCTATCACTCAGGGTTTCTGAAGATTTGTGCAAAGGACTAGGAAAAAGATCAGGTGTATTCTTTAATGGACTACCAGTGAAAGTGGCTAGAAATGAGATATAAATGCATTAAAAGGCTATTCTATAAAGGAATCAAGGAAAAAGGCTATTGTAGATTGTTTGCAGAAGATACTCTAGAATCTGCCAGAGACCAGCTAAAAACTGGCTATCCCTGGTTAAGCATGGGCAAGCAAAGCCTAGTCACCCAGCCAAAGACCTTCTGAGGTCACAAGCTCAAAATCCCCAATTCAGAACATGAAAACTCCCCCTCTAAAGGAACACACAATGTGGGAAGAGGCATGATGACCAACTATGCCTGTGTAAAACAAGCCTAAAACTTCCCCTTCTCACCATCCAAGCAAAAGCTGCTTCTCCCATCTCCCACCCCCCCAAATTGCCTCACCACCAACCAAAGGCAGAGAGAGATTTGAGCATGCATCCTAATTGTCAGCCAGCCTTCAACAAAAACTTCCTCATTTTGCAAAAAAACCTGGTGCCACAGTATGGGGCAGTCACCCTTCGCTCTACATCATAAGTGTCAATTGAAAAACCACTTAAAAATAATAAAAGAGTTTATTAAAAAAGCCAAATATGAAATAAGTGTAATTATGTTATACCAATAAAGACCAAGTAAGAAACTAGAATAATTAAAAGTTCCAACTTACAATACCAAGAAAATGTATAAAGTGTAATAAAATTAATAAAAATGTAGCCTAGACTCTATAATAACAGGGAAACATCAGGAAAAGGGAGCTTCCTTAGTTTAGGGAAGAAGAATCACAGAGCAAGAAGAACAAATGCCCACGGGGCTAAGTTTTAGGATGGTGACTAAAGATGGCAGGGATGTTTGTCATGTGGGATTAACTGGACTCAAATGCTCAACATACCTTGGGTATGAACTCGAGGGTGGAAGACAATGTCCAGAGGTTTGACAATAAGAAGAGTCTTATAATATATCTGTGTCTAGGCACTGGAACCAGGCTAGGACTCTATCTGCGGTCACTGAACAGAAGAACTATGTAAGGCACCACTGACTCCATCATCCCCATTTTGACTCTAGGGAAGGACAGGGAAGATGGTTACACAGCTCAAAATAAACCATCAAGGTCAGCTGAAAACAATGAAGCAGTGAGGTATTAAGGAAGAAAAATTTAAGCCTTTCCTGTGATATTTTAATTTCCTGTGATATTTTATTTCCTGTGATATTTTAATAGTTCACATTTATTTGTATTATGATGATTCAAAAAGCAAGTTTAAATTTGGTTAGACAAAGCAATAAATAAGAAGTGAGGCGATTAAAGGTCCTTAGTGGTATGGTTTATTATTTCTTTTTCTACTATCACCATCTAGTGGAGAAAACCTTGAATTTCAGACTGAGGAGACAGGTTCAGGGAAAATAAAAATAGAGGGCCTACTAAGTGGCAGGCACTAAACAAAATATATATTTTAAGTTCATTTGATTCTCACAACATACTGTAAGAAAGGGATTATTAGTCCTCTTTGAGATTTGGAAAATGAGCCTGACAAGTATCTTTCTCAAGGTCATACCTGTAGCCACCTCAAATCCAGATTTGAAGTCTAGTACCATTTTCACTTCATAGTACATCCAAATAGATCAATTGTATTCATGTATGAGGCTTTGGGAGCCAGATATATACCCATTTTTGGAGAAAGATGTCTTTGTATTTTCCCCTTTCTCTTATTTATATAATATATATGCGCAAAGCACTTGTTTACATAGGAGGAGGCTGGGGATAGAGCACATAATCAGCATGAGCAAGATCTGAGCTCAGTAGGTAATAGAATTTGTACCCTTCTTTTCTTATTAACTATTGGCATTTTATATCATAAATTTATCAAATTTTCAGAGAGAAGAGAGTGGATTTAAAACTTCCTTACAATAACTTTTAAGGAAATGCTCTTATATGGTAAATAGTTTGTTTTTGCCAAATTTCAGAAAATACTTCATTCTTACTCAATGCATTTACTTCCTGATTATCAAAAATGTATGTTTAAGCCTAGCACAGTGCTGTATGCCTGAAATCACAGCAGCTTGGGAGGATCCTAGGTTCAAAGTCAGCCTCAGCAACTTAGCAAGGCCCTAAGCAACTTAGCAAGACCCTGTCTCAAAATAAAAAATAAAAAGGACTGGAAATGTGGCTCAGTGGTTATAACGCCCCTGGGTTCAATCCCTGGTACTAAATAAATAAATAAATAAATAAAATAAAAGAGGCTGAGGTATAAGGATTTTAAAAACTTAGCAAGAGGGGCTGGAGCAGTGGCTCATTACAGGGCTTGTCCAGCATGCGCAAGTACATGGATTCAAACCTCAGCACCCATGTACACAACTAAGTGTCAAAGCAATGAAAGCCATGTGAAAAATTCAATAAAAA
>PVKS010025665.1:0-29614 GCA_004027875.1 Aplodontia rufa | reverse complement strand
CAAGAACATGGAGTTAGATGATGCATATGTAATGCCCCCACCTTTAAACGCATCTGATTTCCAGCAACCCCCACAATTAACAAATTCCCAAACTCTGATTTAAAAATGGACTCAGAACTGGAAGACTTGGTCTAAACTCCTATATTAAAGCCAAAAACTTCTCTCCTATTTAGAGGTATTAACTCCTCAGTCTTCCCTAGTTTTCCAAACCAGAGTAGAAGCAGGTAACAGAGGGTTTGGAGCGGTGGCTCAGTGGTCACAGAGCTTGTCCGGCATGCACGAGTATGCGGGTTCAAACCCCAGAACCCACGTACGCAACTAAGTGTCAGAGCAATCAAAGTCATGTGAAAAACTCAATAAAAATTGATTCTTTCTGTCTCTCTCTTCTCTCTCTCTCTCACTGCCCTTCTGTCTTAAAAAAAAAAAAAGAAGTAGGGAACAGAAGGATTTGGGAAAGGGACAGGAGACAGGGGGTGATGGAAAATGCAAGAAAAGCAATGATTGACAGTTAACAAAAGGTGAAGACCCCACAGGACTATCCATTAAACCATCACCTTGACCACTTCTCTTTTCTGAAGGAAATCATTAGACGCATTCACACTTAAAGGGAAGGAGAGTCACGGTCCACTTCCTTGAAGGGCAAATATCTATACAAATTTCTGGGAATTCTTCTATTTGTGAGATTTGTCTATTCTTCACAAAAAAATTATTTAATGAATCATCTATTTAAATCAATATGGACTCGTGGGTGTTACAGTGCATTCTGGGTTACCCTACAATAGGATGATATTTTATTTAGCTTTTCAAACTGTTCCTGCTTTGACCACTGAGAATTCTTCCAACTGACTCCTACATAAATCTTGATTTTTTTTTTTTTGGTACCAGGGATTGAACTCAAAAGAACTTAACCACCACCATCGAACTACAGTCCCAGCACCCCAACTTTTTAAATTTTTTTAAATTTTGAGACAGGATCTCACTAATTTGCTGAAGCTGACTTTGAACTTGTGATCCTACCTCCTCATACTCCCAAGTCATTGGGATTACAGGCATGTACCACCACACCGTGCTATCATGTTGATTTTTTAGCCTCAGGCCCTTCTTATGTACTTCCTGTTGTAGCCTTACTAGCAGCTATTTCTCCAAGCAGTCTGGTTCCCTTTATTAGAGAATGATATTAGAAGCCATTAACGCCACTCAATACTCTCCTCACTTCTGGGGTTTTGTTACTTTAGACCATCAACGGACAGAACTGGAATGTGTGTGTGTGTGTGTGTGTGTGTGTGTGTGTGTGTTTGATCAGTAAATGTCTACCTATCTGCATTAAAATAATATGAACCTCTTCTGATGTTGCCAACTCTAACCCCCACCATGTGAATTCATTCGGCTTCTCTGCCTTGCTCATCTATAACCTCCCACTCCAACAGGGAGACACCTGGCTCCCTACCCACCATCTATTTGCAGAGGTGTTCAATTCCAGTACATGGGTAGAATGGGTGAGGCTCTTTATTGAAGTTCTACATTCTCCCATTGGACATCACAATGCCTGCCTCAGAGCTGTTGGATGAATTAAATGGATTAATGAAGTTAAGCCCTGATTAAAGTGCTGGAAATGAGCAGGTAAATAGCAAACATCAGCCACTTTTCAATTTGATGTCCTAACAGCTTCTTAACACGACTTACAAAGGAAAAAACAAACAAAAAGGAAAGAAAACAGAGAGAAAACACACAGGACCAACCAGGGAAGACATTTCCTCATTCTGCTTTTTAACTTGTATGATTCCAGGACAAGCATTAAGTAGGTTGCTTCCCCGTAGGATCATCTGGGTTATAGAACACTCTGATGCCCAGTCTGCTCATCAGTAAGCAAGCATTCATTCATTCATTCATTCATTTATCTATTTTCAGTACTGAGGATCAAACCCAGGGCCTTGTGCATGCCAGATAAACTCTACCACTAAGCTACATCCCCAGCCCAAGAGCAATTACATTAGAATCCCTGACAGTGGCGATAAGGGCAGACTAAAGGCTCTAGTAGTATTTCAAGATCCCCAAGTGTTTTCAAGCGCTGCCTTAGTCAATTCAGGCTGCTGTAACAAATAGCCCCCAGACTGCATGACTTTAACAACATTTGTTTTCCACTGTTCTAAAGTCTGTAAAATGTCAGATCCAGGTGTCAGAAAATCCAGTGCCCGGTGGGGACCCTGCCTAGCTTTTCCTCTCATTCAATCCTCACATGCTGGAGCTCTCCTAAGTCACCTCTTATGAGAGCATGATCCCATTCATAGGGGTTTTCAGGCTCATGACCTAAGGACCTCCCTAAGGATCCACTTCCAGATACCATCACATTGGGGATTAGCTCCAACATATGAATTTTAGAGGGAAGTAAACATTTAGTCCATAGCAGACGAGCAGCCAAATTTGAGAACCACTAAGCAAAGCAGAAGAATTCCTCCTCGGGCTGGAGCGGTGGCTCAGTGGTTATGGTGCATGCCTGGCATGCTCAAGGATGCGGGTTTGAACCCCAGCACCATGTACACAATGAAGTGTCAGAGCAACGAAAGTCACATGAAAAACTAAGTGAAGTTGATTCTCTCTCTCTCACACTGTCCCTATCTAAAAAAATTAATAAAAACATAAAAAATTCCTCCTCTACTCCAACTCCCCCGGATTTTTCTGACTCAAGGGTTTGAGAAAGATTCCACAATGACCGCAACAAGCAGCTTGACTGAATGTGTTCATGAGTCACCCAAGAAATGGCATTAGAGCAGGGGTGAGCAATCTCCCCTGCGTTTCCAAATCCAATTCTCAGAGCCACGTTTCCCCTGATTAGCTCAGCACAGTCAAGCGGAGGGCAATACGAAGGGCCGACCCTCCCTTAGCCCTTCTCGTTCACACTTCTGCCTCTTTCTCTTGTTGACATTTTCTATTTCAGGTGGTGGCTTCCCCTGCTCTTGATGACACATGTGTGTGACTCAGCTATGACTGTGACAGCACTTCATTTGCTCCGGATCGTTCCAGCTGCTTGACAGTGGGGGGTGGGACACAAATACATATGTATTTTCTTCTCTTCTCTCCATCCTTCACGTCCCAAATTAGGTTAAAAATAACTTATTTTAAGGTCATATGAGTTATTTTGAAAAATAATTGCCTTGCCCAATAGCTTTTAGAAAAGACCTTCTGCTTTCTTGACCATCCATAACATGTATTAGCACATTAAAGACAATGTGACTTCCTAAAATGACATAATTTGTTTCAACTGTTCATACACATTTTTGAGGTCTATTATGTGGGTTGTGCGAGAGAGATGAACATTTTTATGAAAAACTCTGGTCTGTGATACAGTGTAGGAAACAACAAAAATGTATATAATAGGGTCAGTTGTGGTGGTACACACCTGTAATCTCTGTAACTCTGGAGGCTGAGGCACAAGGATCATAAGTTTAAGGCCAGCCTCATCAATTTTGCTAGATCCTAAACAACTTAGTGGGATTCTATTTCAAAATAATTTTAAAAGAAAAAAAAAGGACTGGGGATGTGACTCAGGGTCTAGCACCCCTGGATTTAATCTTCAATATCTCAATATATAAATAGACAAATAAAATGTACCCTACTTACCCTACCCCATACAGTTCAATGCCATTCATAACATGAAAGCTACTTTTATACTCGAAACTATTCAAAATCAATGTCTGTGTTTAAGCCAAAAAGAAAGAAAGGAAACAAAAGGAAGAAAAGAAAAGCCTACCAAGAGCCGTGCATGCCTGTAATCCCAGCTTCTCGGGAGAGTGAGGCCAAGGTTGAGCCAAAGGATCACACATTTGAGACCACACTGGGCAACTTAGCAAGACCCTGTCTCAAAAGAAAACTGAGATAAGGACTGGGGACATAGCTCCGTGGTAGAACTCTCACCCAGCATGTGTGACACCCTGGGTTCAATCCCCAGTGCTGCAAAACACCACCACCCTATTCGAATCTATTTTGTAAGTTTCAGTATCCCTTTATCATTGGACAAGCACAGTTTTGAACAGTCATATCCAAAGCTTGTCAGGGACTTGTAATGTGCGTCATTTCATTGATCCTTTACATCATTCCTGAAAGAAGTTATCCTCCTATAAGCAGATGATGAATAAAAGAGACAGATGAAAATATCTGTGTAAACCAGGGTGGCCCAACAATGACATGACTGCCATTTTGAACCAGACGGTTCTTTGTTGAGGGCTCATGTTGTGTGCACTCTAGGACTGTTGGAAGCATCCCTGGCCTTTACGCACTACGTGCTACCTAGAAACACCCTCCAACCCTCTTCCAAGCTGCAACATCTGGAATCTTTCCATACATTGCTAAATTCCCTCTGTGGAGCAAAGACAGTCCCTCAGCTGAAAACCATTGTTGTAAACACACACAGAGTAAATAAGATACCAAAGTCTCTGGTTCTAGTGTTCTTTCTGGACACATTACTTGCATTTCCAAGATAATACCTTTATGGTCCAACCTGATTCCATGTGATTATTGGCTAAGCCCTTTCTAAAAAGTCATCCTTGGCACATGAAGCACCATCTCTTGCAGGTGAGCTGGGTCCATGCAAATGCCTGAGTAGGACTCGGCTTGAGCTACGGGGACAGAAGAGCCTGTGTGGTGTGGCTATCAACTGGAACATCACATGGATCCCCATGGCTGGCAAAGCCTGTCACAACAACTCTGCACATAATTCACGTGGGTTTTTTGGTGCTGCACAGCTCAATAACCTCCTGGTGCATGCGCACTTTCTAAACTGGCACGGAATTTCTTTATCGCTGTTAGATCCTCTGCACACAATGACGATGATTAGAATTTTTCTTTGCCTTTCTGGGGTTTTTTTTTTCTTCTAAATGTTAGCCAGATCTCTCTGTGTCATAGGTTCTTCCATCTATTTTGAACTCTCTATTTCTTCTGAAATGTCACTTCGGGCTACCCTGCCCTCCCAATTCCTCATCACCTGCCTCATCTTCTACTGTCTTCTTGAAGTCCTGCTTCTTCTTCATCCCCTTGGGAATTTAATGCCCGTTCCTTGTATTTTTCCCATTCTCCTCTGTGAACGGAACTGCAATATTCATTTATTTCTACCCGCAGCTACTTGTTCCGTCAATAAATTACCTGTTTCCTGCTTCTTAGGAGGCTGAATGCCCGATCAGTCTCCTCTCACTGGGAGATCACCCATCTTAAAATCAATTATATAGAGGCAGATAGACAGGAAGGCAGGAAGGAAGAAAAGAAGGGAAGGAAGAAAAGTGTTTCTTAAAAGAAATAATAAATAGATAAAGAAAAATGTATATATACAAAAATGGAGGTTTATTCAGCCATAAAGAAAAATGAAATTATAGCATTTGCAGGAAAATGGATGGAACTAGAGACCTTCATGTTAAGTGATATAGATCAGATTCAGAAGGTTAGAAATCTTATGTTTTTTCACATATATGGAAGCTAGAGAGGAAAAAGAAAAAGAGGTGGAGGTGGTTGTCCTAAAAATCTAAGGGAGTTCAGTAGAGGAAAGGGAACAAGAGGTGGGAGGGAGGGGGGAAATTCTGGGGAGTGATACTGGCCAAATTAAATTGTTATATTGTGTGCATGTATGAATATGTGACAACAAATTCCATCAATATGTACAACTATAATGCACCAATAAAAAATGCGGGGAATAAAAACAAGAATTCTGGGCTGACCTTGCTTCCCCGATACTTTCCTTGACAATGGTTGCAGCTGACTGGAAACATCCTGCTGAGACTCTTTTGACATTAAATTTCAGAAGACACCAATGATAAGCCCCCAAATCCTGAGCTGACCACAACGCATTTCACCCTACGGCTGAGCTGTGCCAAGTCCAAGAAACCAGAAGAAAGGACAATGCCATTCCTTTCTCTTGACTTCTCTAGCTTTCCAGGAGGGAAGGAAGTCTTCTGCAGCCATGGAGCCAAACTGCCTCAGGATGAAAGATTCCCTCTTGACATACCAGGAAGGTCTGCTTTTTTCAACCTCCCTGCATAATTTCATAGAGACTAAAGACAGTATCCATTTAATCTAGTAACACGGAAACCTTCAAAATTGAATAGGCTTCAATAGTTAGCTCCCGGTGAGATGGAGGAAGGTGATCTTTCATTGAATATGATTTGAGGGGTTTAGAAAATCCACTATATCTCCTTTATCCCCACTGTGTACCCATCTTTAAAAGCTCCCCCTGCTACCTGCACTCATCTTCTTAATTATTGATTCATTGTTTCTATTAAGCATTTTATCTGAAAAATTCACAGTGGAGTAAACTATGTCTCACTGGGACCATCTTTCAACAACCATTAATTGGTATTCTATAGTAGTATTTCCTAAAACTACTTATTAAAATACTTTTTAAAAAATATTTACCTTTTAAAAAACTTTTCTTTGAGGCTGGAGCAGTGGCTTGGCGGTTACAGCACTTGCCTGGCATGCACAAGTACACAGGTTCAAACCCCAGCACCCACGTACACAACTAAGTATCAGAGCAATGAAAGCCATGTGAAAAACTCAATAAAAAATTGACTCTCTCTTTCTCTCTCTCTGTCCTTCTCTCTTAAAAAAATTTTTTTACATAAACTTCTGAAAATATATACTGCCTCCCCAATTCCAGACCCATTCCATAATAACTGCGGGGTGTATCTATCTAATCCCATGGATCTGCATCCAATGATCCATCTATGGACCAAAAGGACAATAGCGCTTGTACAACATTATCACCAGCAACAGAAAACTTTATTATTTATTTAGATTAAAAAGTAGCAGAAGAGATTTGCATATTATTATATATCATTCTTATGATGGTTATTTTCAGAAAAAAATAATATTATTTCTGTTTGGGTTTAGATATAACTTTTCCTCCAAAAGCTCATGTGTAAGACAATTCAAGAAAGTTTAGAGATGAAATAATTGGGTTATGAGAGCCTATAACCTCATCAGTGCATTAATCCACTTGAATGGATTCACTGGGTGGTAACCGTGGGCAGGCAGGGTATGGCTGGAAGAGTACGCCCTACAGGTATGCCTTTCAGGCATGTCTACTTTGTCCCTAGTGAGGAGAGTCTTTCTCTCTCTCTATGCCTCCTGGTGCAATATCCTGAGCTAATTTCTTCAGCCATGATATTCTGTCTCATCCTGAGCCAAGAGCATTGGACTCAGCTAACTATGGACTGAACCTCTGAAGCTGGGAGCCCTAAATGAATTGTTGCTGTCATGTCTTTTTGGTACAGTAGCAAAATCAAAAAAATAAACAAAAAATCAACTAAAACAACTTCCGTTTTAGAGTGTCAGTAAATTGAGGCTCAAAGAGGCTATCTTGCTGGAATCAAGACAATCTCTAAAACGTGTGCACATGATTATTATGCTACAGTATTTCTCGGTGCTTCCCATCGTGTCTTCTTTCCACAAATATTTAGAGTATGTTTCTATGAATCAGAACATGTACTAGGTGTTGGGAATGTGGAATAAAAGAGAATAGTTCACTTCACAGAATTCAAAATCTATAAAATGAGAAAGAAAATACCCTTTGCCACAAATAACATGAATCATGTGCTGCATCAGGAGGAATAAATACTCCAGACTGAATGAGGGCAGGGGCAAGTTCGGAGTGTGAGAGCCAAGACTGCCTCTGTGAACTATTCAGTCAGCACAGGCCTAAAGGGAGAAAAACATGAAACAGACCTTTAAGAACAGCAAGATTACTTAGATCCAGTCCTACACTGAAGATCTAATGTCATCAACCTGAAATCCCACAGCAAGTAAGACAAACTCAAAAGATTACAGAACCATACACTCAAACACATGTCAATCTGAACATGCATTGCACTCAGCCTCCTAGCTGGGGCTAAGTTCCATCGTATGCCTTCCTACCTTGTCTTCAGAGCATGCACACCTCTGGATAAGTTATATGGTTTATTTATTTAGGGAGGCACGAGGGGTTAAACCTAGGGGTGCTTAGCTCCTGAGCCATATCCCCAGCCCTTTCTTATTTTTTATTTTTTTCAGTTTTGAGATAGGGTCTCACTAAATTGCTAAGGCTGGCTTTGAACTTGCAATCCTCCTGCCTCAGCCACCCAAGCTGCTGGGATTACAGGAGGGCACCACCGTGCCCAGCATGCAAAGGTGAGTTCAGGGTCTCAAAAGGTACACCATCCCAGTGAGGCCCCATTAAAATAAATAAATAAAAATCCAAACCCACAGAAAGCGCAACTATGACTCCCGCCTGCATGCGCTCATTGATCAGTGCGTGGCCTCTCTTGTTACTGTATATATCTGCCTGCCATCGTCTTCCATCTGCTGAGCAGAAGCCTCCAATCACTAGGAACCCAAAGGCCAAAGAGATCAAGGGTCAAAGCATGGACTCTCTAAGAGCAGATCTGAGGAGTGTGTTTAAACACGGCGGCTGAAACTCAAAACAACCGCTGGAAAGCTGATGAGATGGGCAAACTCCATTTCGGCATGGTTAGGCAAACACCTTGACCCTCACCAGCTTCATCACAATCACATGTCTGTCTAGGCACATGAATGCAGTTATGGAATGATGTTCCTCTCCAATAGACTGCTATTTTCCTTATTTCTATTCGTCATCTATAAAAAAATGGGGTAGATTATGTGGATTTCTTTTTGGCTTCTTTCCGAGGACACATTTTTTTCCCTCCTTTTAGAGAACTATGATTTTCCATCTGTAAGAAGCCATATCTTTTGAGTAGTGTTGTCTGTAATCTCAAATACAGAAGTGGATTCTGATGCACTAAAATAAATCCACGCATATTTTCTCCGGGTGGTGGATAGCGTAAAGAACCCAAGAGTGAAGCACATATTGGAAACAAATGAGTGATATAATGGAAAGTGATGTTACCCTTGGTGACATTTTGAACCACTAGATCAAGCCTCACCTAAAGCTTGATGTGTATTTAGATGATTAATTTACAGAGACCATTAATTCCTCTCTTGCTTAAGTGAGTTCGAGCAGTGTTTTCTGTTGATACAAATGATGCAACTGATATATCCTCCAAAGTGCCTTTCAGCTCTAAAACTCTGAATGTGTATTTATGTCTTTGATTGAAGATTATTCAGAATTAAGAACATTTGAAATTCCAAAGGGCTGTCAACAACAGAGCTAGAGTACTCCAGAGAGATAGGGCTAGGGTGAAGAAACCTTGGCAGAACAACCTCTCATTGGGCACATTTATTGGAAGGGGACTGATTTATGTGAGGCTCATGTCTGTAGTACTTTACAACTGTAATGGCCAGTAAATAAAAAGAAATTGTTTCTGTCAGCTCACCACCTCTCTTACTGTGAGTGGGAGAAGAAGGTAAAGTGCCTGATCTTCTAAAAATTCTTGAAAGGTCAACAGGAACTCTAATTCTGCCTTCTTCACGGGGGAAAATGGTTTTGTATTTTCAAAGTAACATGTAGGATCACACTAGCATCCATTCATAAATTCAGTGATGCCCGTGACTTTTCATAAATTTAAAACACACTTTGTGCTGCTCAGTGATGTTTGCATTTTAACTATAAATTTCATTTATCTACTAAAATATGTTACATATTTAATAGAATTGCATCATGTAACTGAGGAGTTCTTCATTGGTTTTGCTATGTTCTTGAATTCTAATGATACCACAGCACAAAAATGTAACCAAATATCATTAAAAATGAATATATACATTAACTGGAAGTATTTTGCATTTTCCTTTTAGAGGCAGACTTAAGTTTTTATTGAGCCCACCTCTCTTCAAAGCTGATGGTTAGCTAACTGGTTGCACTCGATTTATATTTTTTAATCAAATAACACTGAATTCTAGTTGGTAAGTTATTTCGTTAAGTTTAGAGTGATAGATCTGAGAATCCTAAAAGAAGCCAGTGTAGTACGACCGCTGAGTGCCCTGATCAAGAATAAGTAACCACGGAGCGTCTCTTCTATTTCTCATGCTATCCCTTACCGGCTGCATGGCCACAGATAAGTTAATTCTCCTGTTCATTTCCTCTTCGTAAAACAGAGATGGTCACAGGAGAGGCACAACGCAGTGTTGTAAGGCTCAAACGTTAACATATGTAAATGCTGAGACCAGTACCTGGCATGGCTATTGCAGTTTAGGCTGCTGATAACACATTTCCATTTGTGATAGGTTTAATATATTCACTTCAATTAAATAAAATGCAATTATGAAAATAATGTTCAGTGGGTGCTTAGAATTGCTGTGTAGAAATGAAAATGTGTCAAGTGGTAGATTGTATAATATGTGTATTACACAATGCCATATATAATTATAATATAAAAAAGATTAGTTGCAATTTTCTAACATATGCACTAAAAATAGACCTATATATATATATATATATCTGTATACACACACATCTATATATATTTATGTGTGTTGATATGTGTAATGGTGTGTATATATACATATATGTGTGTATATATATGAACATATATATTATGTGTGTGTGTGTATATATGTAAATTAGAAAGTATGAGGAGGAGGCAGAATTTGAAAAGTAAATATTTAAGAATAGTAAGGAATTGATAAAGATATATGATCTATGATTCAAGTTTTATGACAAATTCCAAGCCTGAAAAGTAAAAGGTAATTCAAATCCTGGTACATTACACTAAAATTTTAGAATATCTCATGCATCTTAAAAGAAATATGAGCATAAACTATGGATACATGTCAAAGCTGAGAAAGTTGCATGCATCTTAGTCTCTGCATACTTCTCTAGAAACTTTGCAAATCTGTGATGGCCATTTCCATGAAAGTAAAGAGACAGAGGAAGAAAACGGTTTAGAGGTAATAACATTGGGGTTTGGTGGATCATTCTCTGGAGACGGTGAAGAGAACAAGGAGAGGGAACCAAAGAAGACTCAACTTTTGAGTAAATATACTCCAAATGTTATTCTCTTGCTCAAGAGGAGACAGATTAGGTTCAGGAAGACTGAATTTTTGCATTAATTGATGGGTTTGAGGAAATCTATGAAACTCCAAGCAAAGTGCCTTGTAAAACTAGGCATGGTCCCACCATACGACCCAGGTCAGCACTTCTCAACATTCACCCTGCACAGTTAAAGTCCTCGCACTACGTGATACATGCGCAGCCATGCTTACAGAAGCACAGTTCACAAAAGCCAAAGTATGAAACCAGTCCAGGTGTCCACCAACGGATGAATGGATAAAGAAAATGTGGTATATAGACACAATGCAGTTTTATTTAGCCATAAAGAAAAATGAAATTATGTCACTTGCAGGAAGTGGGTGGGACTTTTTTTTTAATGTTAAGGGAAGGAAGTCAAACTCAGAAAGTGAAGGGTCACCTGTTTTCTCTTACAGTGGGAGCTAGAAAGGAAAAAGGAAAAGAAAGGTGGGAACAGATCTCATGAATATTAAAGGGAGATCAGTAGAAAAGAGGAAAAGGATTGGGGGAGGGAGAAGGAGAGGGAAAGGGGAAATACTGGGGAGTGATATTGGCCAAATTACATTGTTATATTGCATGCATATACAGATAAGTAACAATAAATCCCACCATTATGCACAAATATAATGCACAAATTTCAAAAAAATGTGGAGAGAAAAAGTGACTTATAGGGTTGCAGATATAGCTCAGTGGTAGAGCAAGGCAAGTGCTACGGTCTGGGTTCAATCCCCCATGCCAGAAAAAAACAAAAAACAAAAAAAACAGAAGTCTTTCAAAGAAGTAAAAGTTCAAAATGGAAATGGAACATAAGCAGAACTTTAGAAAAAGCTTAGGAGTTATCAAAACAGAATACAGAAGCAGAGGTGTGAGATGAATGAAATCACCAACACAACAAGCAGTTCTGTTCTTGTCCCACAGGACAAGAACTGTTAGGTGCCACCGAAGACTCAGAAGAACCAGGCCAGCCCAGCGTTGTATAAACCTGAAGAGCGAAGAGCCTGTAAGGGTGGGTGGGGATTTATCAGTTAGTCCGCAAGAAAGAGGAAACTCAACCTTCATGTAAATCACACAAAGTTTTATAGGAATTGTTGATGGGCCATCTCTGTAACTACTTCAATGGCTTAACAGTGACAAAAGATGCCAGTTCTGCAAACTTCTTCAACTGCCATATTCAGCCTGTAGGAGAGCAGTGCTGATCTGCCCAGGGTTCCAGTGTAACAGACAGGACAAGTCTTATCAAGTCTTCCTTCTCTCATAGAAAACCTTTCTAGACATTTATTCTTATTTCCCTTCTACTAGTCCTTGTTTCATGGATTACTGGCCAAAGATACCATCAAATATCTTTTCCCAAACCAATCAATGGTAAATAGAACAGACTACCTGTAGTTCATATATATCATCTTTGCCTAACGCACACGATCTAGCAAAAATGAACAAAATTCAGAATCAGCCAAACATCAATAACCAATCAACAAGCTGGGAACAAAAGAAGGTTCACAAAGTATATGAAAGTGTTTGTTTAAATGGCCAGCAGGGTTTAAATGGTACACAGGAGTCGAGTAAGTAGGAAAACAAAATGACAATATTGGACTTGCCCTTTTGACTCAGGCTAGTTAGGTTCCTTCATGTAACATCAATGTTGAATACCTGAAATACTAACAAGGGTGAGTTACAGCCCTGTCACTGAGGTGCCTAGGTTTGAGAGAGAGATGACTGCAGGAAATCTGTGGGTCTGAAAGCGGAACAAATTACTCCTGTTTATTTTATCAAGAGTATCACACCACAACAAATTTCCAAAGAAACGAGTTTGCTCAAAGATAGTATAGAACTCTATTTGAGAACATTATCTCTCCCAGAAAGCCAACCTTTACTGCATTTATCCTTCTGGTCTGAAAACACTTGAGGGTATATATCTTGATGCTTCTGACTTGGAAGAAAGAAAAAGAAGATGAAAATTTCTCATTTATCATACCCCTTGCTAGTAACAGCATTTTTAGACAGATTCCTCAATTTGAAAAACCACACCTGCAATTTCCATTCAACAAACTACCTGTCTTAATGGTACTAGGTCTAAGGTAATGAGAAGTTGGGGGAAGAGTAGTAATATGTTTTCTGAGAGTAGGATTATAGGGGAGAAATAGGAAAGAATTTAAACAACTACGTAGTTCATAAATTTTTTTAAGCTCTTTAACATCTGCATCTGAATTGGTAATAGATCACTATGACTGTAAGATTAGCAAAAGAGAATCAAGTCCTGGAGGGGTGGCTCAGCGATTGGAGCGCTCGGCTGGCCCGCACGAGGACCTGGGTTCAAACACCAGCACCACGTACACAACTAAGTGTCTGAAAAGCAAAGGCCAGGTAAAAATAAATAAATAAAATTGATTCTCTCTTTCCTTTTCTCTTTCTCTTCCTCTCTCTATATAAAAAAGAAAATCAAAATTTAAAACTAGGAATAGTCTCCGTTCCTGATGATCTAACCACATAAAATCTGTGTTGTTTGGCCATTAAACTACCACTTTCCTGATAAAATTTTTAGATCCTTCTATTAATTTAAAAAGTACTAAATTTTCTCAAATCATTTTGTGCAGAAGGAACTGTTTATTTTCTCCTTAAAACTTCATTTTCTATTTCCTTATTTATTTTAAACTTCTCGATGTTATAAGCATAGTCATCCAAACCCGTGAATTAAGTGCACCAAAGATAAAATATCAGCTAAGTGAAATATAATGTTGGGTTCCGTTGGAGAAAAATAAGAAAAATCCTGATCTCAGTATCCAAAAATATTACTTCTCTTCTTTTTTGTTGGATGAGAACCTTGAAGACTAATTGCAAACTCCATCAGTGGAGATTTCCCCCAGGATCTGCTGTACTGATCCATGCAAGAAATTATGAATTTACTACAGATGTGGAGCCACAACCAACCTCTCAAGGAAGAGAGCTAAAAGGGAGGTGCAGACAAGTGGAGCAGTCACTTTTGCCTTTTTGAAGGGGTTGGTAGTGCCAAGGAGGATCAACTCAGAATGGTCATGACCTGGCTTATGTCAAGGTGTTGATGGCAGCAGCTGTCCTATCACTCCATCACCAAAAAGGGAATTGGGTGACGTCTCCACTCACGGAGATTGCAATTAATCTTCAAGGTACTCATCCAATGAAAAAGGGAAAATAATATTCTTGGCTACTGAGTTCAGGATATTTCCAACAAAACCCAACATTATATTTCACTTGGCTGATATTTTATCTTTGGTGCACTTAGAGCAATTCACAGGTTTGGGTGACTATGCTTATAACATTGCAAAGTTTTAAAATTAAAATTAGAGTATATGTAACAGAAGGACACTGGTTTTAATAAAAAGAACTTCAGAAGCCCAGTGTTTTAAATCCATTAATTCAGAGGATAAATATTTACATGAGATTGCTTTCATTTTAAATCCGCTGGATTCCATACAGCAATTCCCAGGAGCAAAATGGGTAGGAGTGCCACAATATGCATGTCCTCTGTGACTACCTTTACAGAGAAAACAGATCACTCCCATTTATGTGTAATTAGCAACGCTATGGGGATTAAAATCAGGGGAGGTGTCTATTTTCCCACATGGAAGGCAAAGTGCAAAAAGAACACTCAAAGCAAGGCATCCATTTTTCTTTTTCTTTTTTTAAGAGAAAGGGAGAGAGAGGAAAGAAAAAAGCAATTTTATTTATTTTTTCATCTGGCCTTTGCTTCTCAAGACACTTAGCTGTGTATGTGGTGCTGGGGTTCGCATCCAGGTCCTCGGGCATGCCAGGCAAGCACTATAACTGTGGAGCCACAGTTCTAGCCCCTAAGGCATTTTTTTTTTTTTAAGAGAGAGGGACAGTGAGAGAGAGAAATAAAGAATCAATTTTTATTTATTTTTCCAACCGACCTTCGCTTCTCCAACTTTTAGCTGTGTACACGGCGCTGGGCTTCCAACTCAGGTCCTTGTGCATGGGAGGCAAGCACTTTAACCTCTGAGCCACTGCTCCAACACCCCACCCACCCAATGCAACTTTTTTTTTTTTTTAAAAGAGAGAAGGACAGTAAGAGAGAGAGAGAGAGAGAGACAGAGAGAATCAATTTTTATTGAGTTTTTCACATGGCTTTCATTGCTCTGACACTTAGTTGTGTATTTGGGTGCTGGGGTTTAAACAGGTGTACTCGCGCATGCAGGGCAAGCTCTGTAACCACTGAGCCACCGCTCCAGTCCCCATTTCCCCCAATACATCTTAACATAGCAGAGGAAATCGGCCTCTGGATAACCATTATACAAGGTAAACGCATTGCTTAAGAGAGACAAATGGTAGGTTGTGCAACTGAATCCTAAATTTTGTCTGTTCTTGAATCCATAGCCTCATCCATCTTGCAGCCACGCAATTTAGGGCTCTTGACTTTGCATGTAACTTGCGATCTGCTTTGGACAAGAATGACAGAGTGAAACTTCTGTTTGCCCTTTTGTGATCAGGATGAGACGGACACATGATTAATTAATCCACTAATCTCAGGAGGGGAACAAGAGCCAGATCAGCTGACCTGTAGACCCGCAGCAAGAACAGTGTTGTCTAGACCAGATAAAGCCCAGCCAAGCCGTTTGCACAGAAGCAATAATAAACTGCTATTTTAATTAACTGATTATTGGAGAGGTTAGCTCAGCAGCATTGTTTCTACAAAATTTAATCAACAGAAGGCAGAGAGAGGGAGAGACAGAGAGAGAGAAAAAAGAAATACACAGAAACTTAAAAAATAGCTATAGCCATCTAGGGAGGTGATTGTAGATGAATTCGCTTTTAACAACAGACAGATAAAATTTAACAATGGGTGGTTTACGTCTGAAGAAGAGTGTCAGAAAAACGTACGGGAAAAAGAAGATCTATATGTTTGGAAACATGGGAAGCAATTTGGGAAGCTTTAGTGTAACTCTAGCCCAAAGAAAGGGTGCTGACTTTTAGGTTGAAGTTTACCAAATGAGGCTGGATGTAGAAGGAATTGAGGAAGATATGGGATAAGTCTCCTCTCTCCTTCTTCCTGCCATGATGACAGTAATGGTGCTTTTTTTTTCTTTTCTTTTTTTAAAATCAGTATTATCTGAAAGAGATCTGTGATGTACCTTGGCTGGATGAAAGAGGAGAGAAGAGATGGATGGTTCTAAAAGGAAGTTGCACACAAGTGAGAGAGAGTCTCTCACACATTATATATTAATATGGTGCTTTGGTAATACTATGGTAATAGAAATCAATTTTCTAGACTACAAAGTTGGAAATGAGTCACTGGACCAGTGAAGAAATCTCTTCTTCTGCCTCCTGATATACATGGTAAAGACTTTGCAGGATCCTGCAACTTATGCATAATGATGCTGTTTAGAAAATGGTAACACTAGGGGAAACAAATATTTACTGCTTTTAAAATAACTTTCAATCAAATTCCATTTTCTCTTGCTTCATCTTCATTAGTTTAATTTTATCGACAAATTTAACTGGCTTTCTGTTGCAGTCAATTCATGACGCTATTGATGCGCCATTTTTATTCGTGTGATGCTACAGTTTTCATGAAAATGCTGCTTAAATGAGGTCTGATGCTCTCCTGTGTATAGACGAGGCATTGAAAATAAATTAGGCAGCTTAGAAATTTTTCTCTGCACTTGTAGGCTGCTACCAGATTTAAGAGTTTGAGGAAATATTCTTATCTGTGACAAGGTATAAATAAAATTGGTAGGCAATTTCAAATGCCATTTTGCATGCTACTATCAATTTTTTTTTTGATCTTTTCCTATGGTTTCTGCAGGTCGGCACTGAATGTAGGCAGTTACACAATACTTCAGACTCCCATAATCCCAACCATCAGATACGGAGGAAAAATAGGTTCTAGCTTCTGTTCTTCAGAGTCAGTGTTTTGGATGGCTAGCCACCTCTAATCTGCTTTGGCCAAAAGTCCATCAGCAGAGCCCAGATGCCAGTTCCAACCTCAGCCCTAGGAGATCTCTGATGGAGGGCTTTTACTACTAAACTCCCTTAGCAACTGCCCCATCTTCTATATTATACTGTTGGTGTGTGTCTCCTTGGACAGTCTTACAAATGCCAACAGTCTGTCTCCTCTTAGACATTCCTCTTTCAGTGACATAAAGTGGCATGCTGTGAAATAAGGCCACATGCACATTAAAGCAAACATGTAAGAAATGAGAGACTGTGGGCATTGCTTGAGCAGCAGAGAAACGCAGAGAATGGTGAGGGAGAGAACAGACCAATGGCTTCCTTTAGTTGCATGCATATTGCCCTGGGCATAGATACCCATTTTGATGAAAACTCACACTTGTGATTAACGCTGAAGCCTGCTTCAAAATCTCCATACCCTGACCATTGCCAAAGGTGGTCAACTCTCATGGATTAAACCCTGAAAAGGTGTAGTGACACACAACCTAAGGCATTCATAGAGACGCATTGGGAAGGAGGAGGGAGGAACGAAGGGACAAGGGTAGATAATTGGGGGGCTCTAGGGGCTAAATCTAATTTTCAGAATATAAATATATTATATTGTTTCATTGGAAGGATGTTTGATTGTTCAACAAATAAATTTCTTAATAAAAAATCTCCCTATCTCTATTTGTGTTTAGGGCTTTTGCTGCATTTGTAGATAGATATTATTTTCAAGAGATCCTGCAAACAAAAGGTGTTATAGCAACAATAGCACGGAACAAAGAAGGATCTTTTGGAGAACACCCTTTTTTGTTTTGCTTTTATTTATTTATTTTGTTAGGAAGTAAGCAGTAACCAATGTGGACTCCACAGAATGAAATAAATCCCTGTAGATTTCAGATTGAAGTCTTTAGATGTGGTAGGACAAAAAGCCCTGGGGTACTCAGAAGTAGTCATTAAGACATTTAAAAATTGCAACCTTATTTTTTACCCCAAGATTATTAAGGGAGATATGTCTAAAGTACATGTCAATAGATTTTTTTTTCATAAGCAAATCTTGTTAAATAGGTACAGAGGGAAAAGAATGCATATTTTAATCTAAGAAAATACAATTGTCCTTTCATATTCAAAGGGGATGGATTCTCAGGATGCCCATAGATACCAAAAACCTGTGGATTCTCCAGTCCATCCCCCCTGCGTGCGCACACGCGCTCACGCTCTCTCTATCTATATATATATGTATGTATGTGTGTGTGTGTGTACATATATATATATATATCATCTCTATATTACGATGTCTAATACAATATAAATGCTATATGAATAATTGTTAAATATTATTTAGTTAATAATGGCAAGAAAAAGGTCTATAGTTATTTGATACAGGCATCTGCTTTTTTAACATTTCAATTTGAAGTTGGTTGAATCTGCAGTCATGGAAGCAAAGGGCTGAACCTGCATATAACTTCCGGATGCATTTTACAAACAAGATAGTAATTGCTCTTGCTCCAGGAACTTTCTACACTCATGCCCCAACACAGAAACCTCTCTCACACACACCCTTTAACCCAGAGATACACAGGTTTTATAATCTTAGGAGCAATACAAGGTCAAAAAATTTATGGTTTGGTAGAATATATGGTTTCACAAGTACAAAACAAAAAGCAAAAAGCAGGAAGAAATAGAAGAGAGCTTAGCTTAAGAGGTTTTTCCCAGTGTGTGTGCTAATATTATAGCACTCTTCCTATTTACTCCCCAAATCTCTCCCCATGGACTTTGCTTAATATATTTCATTTAATTTGTTACTCTGAATGAAATTCCACTAAAGAGTTATTAATATTATGATAACATTTCTGGCAGGTTTATTACATATTTATTCAAATATTCATGTCACCTGCCATAAATGCTCTCTAGACTCCAACTTCTAGAGAGGACAAAAGGAAACTGATTCAGATGCATTTTCTTCACCTACTATGTGAAGTAAATGACTGATTTTTTTGGTATGATTTGGTTTTTTTTTTTTAATGCATCCTGGTTAACACAAAGTTGGGGTTGTAATAGCTATCTATTGCTGCATAACAAATTACCCCAAAATATAACAGACTAGAACAACAACATGTATTATCTCGAGATCAGAAATCTTATTTGTTCTAGCAGGGTGTCCTAGCCAAGAATCTCTAACAGAGCTATAGGTAAGGAGTTTACCAGGGCCTTGGTCTCAAGTCAAGGTTCCAGTGGGGAAATCTCTACATCTCAGCTACCTTTCAGGAATGTTGGCAGGATTCAGGTCCTTGAAGACTTGTGACCAGAGACCTTCAAATGTTCCCTGGCTTCAGGCTAGAGTTTGTCTTCATTTATTTGTGTTCTGTCTTCTCTATAAGGCAGCTTCTCATATCCTGTCAACTTCATTTATCAAAGCAAGCAGGAGTAAAACTAGAGGACCCTAAGACTTCAATCAGTACATTTTTATTTGTTTGTTTTTATTTTTGTAACGCAATGTTAGAAGCAACATCCCATCATTTTTGCCAAAACATTTTCATTACATGCAAGAGAAGGGACTCAAGTGGTCCCTCAGCAGTTGGAGTGCTTATCTGGAATGTGCAAGGACCCAGGTTCAAATCCCAGCACAACATACACAACTAAGTGTTGGAGGAAAAAAGCCAGATGAAAAAAATAAATAAAATTAATTCACTCTCTCCTTTCTCTTCATAAAAAAAAAAAAAGCAAGTCATTAATTCATGCTTGCTCAAGTGCAGAACTTGGAGGCAGGAATCACTGGGGACCATTTCAAAGACTGTGTGCTACAGGGTTAGATGAACCGAAGGCAAAAGCCCTACAAGAAAATGAGTAGTTGAGTGGTGTTAGTGGGATAGTAGGAAAATATGAAAACCTAGATCCAACACATTCTAAACACATTCCTAAGAGTAACGATTTGTAACTGCCCTTGAAAAAGATGCTGTTATCTCTAATTTGCAATAGAAGAATCAGGAATCTGCCCAGTGATTCACAGCCCTCCAAGTAATGTAGGTTTGAATCAAGACATTATAATCCCAGGTCTCATATTTCACTACTGCATTGGAAGGAGAAAGGTAGGAAGCGTTGCGAAAGGGAGCTATGAAAGTGCCAACAATGAATGATTCTCTCAATTATATGATTATCATCAATTTTATCGAATAAGAGAATTTCTTCTTTTCTCCCCTTTCACTATTCTTCTCTTTTTGTTTCATGTTTCAAGTCCATTTGAATTGGCACCTCTATATCATGGACCAGATTCATAACATTTTAATTGAAAAATTTACTAATCTACTTGTAGATTTACATGAAATTGAAAGGAAAAATACAGAGGAGTAATACAAATATATAGATGAATGTAGACATACAACCATATGTATATGTGTACATATATACACACACACATATATAGACACACAATATACATGCATACATATATATTTTTCCCTGTTACATTTATTTCCTGTTGAAGCTATAAAAGAATGACCACACACTTAGTGGCTCAAAGCAACATAAGTTTATTTCCTGAAAATTCCAAATGTCCAAAATGAGTTGTGATTCATGGAAATCACAGTGAGGGCAGAATGGCGCATGCCATGACGGTGGTTGGAGGAGTGCTTTCTTACATTTTCCAGCTGCTAGAAGCTGCCTACATGCCTTGCCTTGCCGTATCCGACAGCAATTGCCTTGCTTCAGTAGCTGGTTCCATCCCCTACCTCCCTTTTTACCTTATAAGGACCTGTGTGATTGCATTGCATCCACATGTGTAATTCAGAACATTTTCCCTCTCTAAAGGCCCTCGACTTAATAACTGGCTTATCAACTTTGATACAATCCACCAACGTTAGTCAGGTGGCGTCATTCAGTACCTTGAGTACTTTCCCTTCTATTTTCTGAATGATTATGCAGAATATATATTATTTGTCCTTTGAACTCTTGGTAGAGTTCTCTAGCTTAACAATTTGCACTTGGATGTAACTTTTTCAATGAGATTTAATACCACACTCAGTTTTTAAAGTCAAAGGACTATTTAGAGTATCCATTTCATCTTGGTTGAGTTTGAACAGTTTGCAGTTTTTCAACCATTGGTTCATCTCCCCTAAGTTATCAATTTTATAAACTAAAGTTATTGTAATATTTCTTCATTTGGTTGCTATGGAATCTACAGTGGTACCCTCTTTCTCATTCTGGCATTGAAAATTTATTTTTATTTTTGTCAATTATGCATCAGGTTTATCAATTTTATTTTCTAGGAACCTGCTTTTTGTTTTACTGATTTTCTCTGTCATTACATTTTTGAAAATATGTTCATATCTTTGTTTTTCCTTCTTCTTGCCTTGAACTCATTTTGCTCTTCATTTGCTTTTTTCTTGATGTAGGGGCTTAGCTAATTGATTTGAAAACTTCCTCTGTTCTTTTTTTGGTACTGGAGATTGAATAAAGGGGTACTTTGCAATAGAAGAATCAGGAATCTGCCCAGCGATTCACAGCCTTCCCAGTAATGTGGGTTTGAATCAAGACATTATAATCCTAGGTCTCATATTTCCCAGCCCATTTTTTTATTTTGAGACAGAGTCTTGCTAAGTTGCTTAGAGCCTAGCTAAGTTGCTGAGGTTGACTTTGAACATCTGATTCTCCGGCCTCAGTCTCCTGAGTCACTAGGATAACAGACACTCACCACAGTGCCTGGTTAACTTTCTTCATTTCTAACATACACATTTAGTTCTAAGATTTTTCTTTCAGCACTGTTGTAGCCACATCCTATATACTTTGAAATGTTATAGGTTGATTTCACTTAATTTTATGTATATTTTAAATTTTTTTCTTTAAACTATCTCTGTGACTAAAATGAAAAGAATTCTTTGCAACACACCTACTATAAAGATTAGCTAAGACACCCTCAAACAAATGATAAGACAAAGAATTTTAGTGCACTGGGAAGGAAAGCAGAAGAAGGAAAAAAGGCATACAGGTAGACAGTGAATAGAATGCCATTTTATTTATGAGTTTTACCAATAATATTTGATAATTAAACAAAAATTATAACACCATCTTATACTAGGTAATGTTATTTAAAAGTAAAGGGATTCAAAGCACCCAAATCATAGTTAACAGTGCTATTCATTTTGAATTTGAAAAATACTGTACCACTTCTTTCTGGTCCTCTTGATTTCTAATGGGAAATCCATTGACATTAAAATTAACATTCCCCTACAAACAACGATTACTTCCTCTCCAGCTGCTTTCAGGCTGTTGCCTTTGGCTTTGATTTTTAGAAGAAATTAATTTCCAAGCATTTAACTTCTTAGGTATTTCTTCCTTGAAGGTTTGCATCTTTTGCCAAAGTTGGGAAGTGGGAAGATTTAGTTATCATTTTTTTGTTTTAAAAGAGAGAGGGACAGTGAGAGAGAGAAAGAGAAAGAGAGAATTAATTTTATTTAGTTTTTCATGGGACCTTAGTTGTTCAGACACTTCGTTGTGTATGTGGTGCTGGGGTTTGAACTTGGGTCCTTGTGCATGCCAGGCAAGCACTGTATCCACTGAACCACTGCTCCAGCCCCATCATTTTTTAGAAAAATACTCTTTTCAGTCATTCACTTGCTCCCCTTCTGGGACTGTAACAGTATGGACATGGAACCTTTGGTTATGTTTCTACAGGTCTCTTAGTGTCCGTTCTCCTCGTCCTCCACTTCTACTTTTAATCTACTTCCTATTTTTTTAAGTTGAGTGAATTATATTAATTTGTCCTCATGTTCCTTTATTCTATAATGTCATCTACACTTTAGTTTTGAATCTTCACAGTGAGCCCTTTTTTATTTTTGATATTGTATTTTTACTGTTTGCAATGCCTATTTAGTTCTTTGATAGCATCCATATTATAGGTGATATAGCTCCTCTTCCTTTCTTTTCCCATTTGTTCACAGGGAATTTGTACTTTTCATAGCATCCGTATTTTGGGTGATATATTCTCTTTTTCCCACTTTTTTATTGATGTATTATAGTTGTACATAGTGACAGGATTTGTTGTCACATATTCATAGATGCACACAGTACAGCAATATAATTTGGCCAATATCCCCTGTTTTTCCCATTTGTTTACAGGGAATTTGTACTTTATTATTGAGGATTTCATGACAGCTGATTTAAAATCCTCAGCAGGAAATCCCATCATGGGATTCACCTTGTTGTGGGTGGCTGTCAGTCGATTGTGTTTTCTCATTCGGTTGTGATTGTCTTCATTCTTGGTGCGGTGGAAGATTTTCATCCTGGACATGCTGTCTGTTACGGTGTTAGGAGTCCTTGGATCCTATTTAAATTTAGATCTCTCACTTTCGCAGGCGTCACCCTTTGTACACGCAAGGCTAGCTCTGGTCTGCTTTGTGGGCTGGGGTCTTTTGACAGTTTGATTGTCAGAGTTTATGTAATGAATAGTGGTCTGTTTGGCCTATTCTGCTGCCCGATGCCTCTCAAGCTCCTGCTGGTTCCTGCTGATGCTACCTGAAAAACAACCTACAATTTCCCTAGGCAGGACCACTTCCTGTTGCCAGTTTCCCCCACTGGATGCTCTTTATGGTCGCATCCCTGTACAGATGACCCCCACCTGCAGCACTCCCAGCATGTCCGCTCTGGATGGAGGAAGAGATTCTAAACCAATAGGGACTGAGAGGTCTTCTGAGTCAGAAAGCCTTCCACGTCTGGGTTCCCATCTGCCAGTTCTGTTTGGCTCACTGGGGTTCCCACTGCAAGCAGGAAGTCTGCCTTGAGACTTGGAATAATCATCCCTGTCCAAAGCTTCTTGTGGTAGGATGATTCTCTTTTTGCAGGAGACTTGTAGAGTGCTTCTGGGACCAGCCACTTCTGGTGATGGGATTCCTACATTTGTTCCATTGTACCAGGTATCCCAGAAAGGGTGAGTCTCAGGACCAGGGTGACAAGAAGGTTTCTCAAACCATTCTCCTTTCTGTGATCCCTCTTGCTAGTGCCCCTATCAGCTTCCGTATCTTCCTATGGATGAGGAAGTCTTAGACCCAGTAGGAAGAAAATGTTTTCCTGGTCACCATTATTTGCAGTCTCCTAATTTATCTCCTTACCAGGGCTGCTAGTTCTGTTTCCTATGGGGCTGTGGTTCCATCTAATAGAACCATGGGCCTACCCAGGCTTTCTTTCATGGCTAGGCTGGGTGTCTGTTGGACAAGTCACCCTTGGGCTGTGTTGTTCCTCCAGCCCTGGGGTCCCTCACAAATTCACCATCTTACTTTTTGACATCTCGCTGAATGCCTTGCAGTAGGGTCTGAATGTTTGTGTTTCCACAAAATTCATTGGTTGAAATTCAATCCCCAAGGAGATGACATTATGAAGGGGTGCCCTTCAGGTGGCAGATCTCTCATGAATGGAATTAGAGCCTACAACTTTTCTTTTCACTTCCCCCTTCCCATCAGTGGTAGGTTTTAGTTGTTGTTGTATATTATTTTGAGACAGTGTCTTGAGTTGCTTATGGCCTTGCTAAGTTGCTGAGGTTGGCTTTGAACTTGAGATCCTCCTACTTCTGCCTCCCAAGCAATTGGAATCCTTATTAAAGATGCCCTGGAAAGTTGTCTATCCCTTTACCAGATAAGATCACAGGGAGAAGACAGCCATCCACAAACCTGAATGTGGGCTCTACTAGACACAAATCTTCCAGGACCTTCATCTTAGATGTCATCTCCTCTAGAACTATTGAAAAATAAATATACATTGCTCCTGAGATACCCAGTCATTGGCATTTTGTTATAATAGCCTCAGTGAATTAAGATTTACTTTTGTGGTATTTTCCTGAGTTTATGGATTATATTTAGCTATACTGTTTTGTTTTTGGTTTTTAATTTGGGGTAAGAGTAAGAATGGACACTATCTTGTCCATAAAATGTTATTTTCAAAAGCACTTTGAGTCTGAAAATTCTTCTGAGTATTTAAAATTGAATTTCAGTGAATGTGACATGTAAATTGGATAGGGAAAGTCATACAGCCTCATTTTTCCCCACTCGATTCCATCACATTTGGGGGTTGTCAAGACAAAAAGGCACTCATATAATTAAATCCACAATAAAGAATCTTTAAATGCTTTACAAACAGCAGTTTAACTTTGTTGCTATGTAACTCTGTGCGTTTTATTCTTCCATGAGCTTGTGGAACACCTTTACTGTGATGTAAAGTAGACCACAACTCATTCCTGTCCTGCTGGCAATTCTGATGAATTTTCAGTGGTGACCATATCTCAGCAACCCATTAGGCTGCTTAGAAAAGATTTTTTTTTTATTTGGACCAGAGGAGCAAGACTTTGTTCTGGACACAGGTGGCTGAATGCTCAGTGCCCCCTATTAGAAAATATTTTTAAGGAATCAATGTATTTATGTGATTATAAAAAGAGATAGATGCCTACGGGTAACTATAAAGATGTCTCACAACTCTGCTGATTTTAACTGATGATACCGTGGTCTTCCTACTCAGGAAGAAACAGAAGAAAAGAAGTCTTTTCCAGATGCCAAGGTCATCTGTAGCAAAGCAGCAAAGGGTTATTTGAAGGAGGCTCTTACAGTGTTCAACACGTCTAAGGGACCAGAAGTGTGATCTGAAACTCTGCATCTTGTACCATATCAAAATAAATGAATATGCAACTCAGCACCCGAGTATTCCACAGCATGTATCAGTGTGTATCAGGCTGAATAATAACTGTTCAAATCCATGACCAAGTTCCCAGAACCTATACTTATTGCCTTACGTGACAAAAGGGACTTTGCCCACGTAATCAAGAGGAGTCTCTTAGGTGGGGAGATCATCCTGGCTTGCCTGGGTGAGTCTGACATAACCGCAACGGTCCCTGTAAGGAGGTGGCAGGAGAATTGGAGTCAGAGATATGACCAAAAGGCAGAGACTGAGATGTGAGCAGGAGGCCAAAAGCTAAGGCACGCAGGAGGCCTCTGGAAGGTGGAAAGGAAAGGAAATGGATCTTCACCCCCAAGACCCCCAGAAGGAACAGAGCCCTGCTGACAAGTTGACTTCATACCTTCTGAATTCCACAACTGTAAGGGAACACGTTTCTCTTGTTTTAAAACTACTCAGTTTGCAGTAAGTTTTCCTTGAATTATATTCACCTGTACAGTTTAGAGTTTCATTAAATCTTCCTTTCCAACCTCTTTTCCCATGACCCACGCTTTTTTTTTCCTACCTAACAAAAATATTTCTGGCGTTAAGTTGTTGAAACCACATTTACTAATAAACATGCGTCTAAAATCCATTGAAGGCTCTGTTAAAAAGAAAACTTTGGATGCATTTGATCAAGCAGAGTTTGCAATCGAGTAGCCTTTGGAACGAGAAGAGGTTGAGAGAGACTCCATGCTTCCATCTGTCTGGAAAACACTTACAGACAGCGTATGAAAGTTAATACACACAAGGCCACTGGTTATGGCTTGGTGTGCGCCTTAAACAAACACAGTTTGAACATCTGGCTGCCTGGACTGACGGAAGCTCTGATGTTGTAAAGGTCGGCGTTAGCTGTTGTTATAAGAGTACACACTCTTTAGTTAACCTTTCAGGTTGTTTGCAGAATAATTAGGTTGCAATTTGTTATATAAGGTCCCAACAGGGTGACGGCCTCAGGACAAATTTAATTTAATAGCAAAAAGGAGATTTTTTAGATTTTAAAAAAATTTTGTGCACTTATTGGGCTGGAGCGGTGGCTCAGTGGTTACGGACTTACCCATCATGTGCAAATACACAGATTCAAATCCCAGCACCCACGTGCACAGCTAAGTGTCAGAGCAATGAAAGCCATGTGAAAAACTCAATAAAACTTGATTCTGTCTCTTTCTCACTGCCCTCTCTAAAAAAAAAAAAATTATGTACTTAATATGTGTAAAAATTGTTCATGCATACTGGTCACATACACACACTAACATATATAAATTATACATATGCACACATATATTTAACTTATATACCTACATGTACTTAAAAATCCTTCTTGGACAATATATGCTTTTACATATATATATATATATATACTCTATGTGGAAAGAAAATGATTAAATTAACAATACTTGAACAAAATTTAAACAAAAAAAAATAATTTTTTGCTACTTTCTGCAGGATTCCCAGCACCCAGAATATTGAACATCCACCAAATAATAATAGATTAAGTTAAACAGAAATACTGGCTACTAGTTTCTGTTTGTCATGAATTATGAGGACGAGGTGTCTTGCCAGCTTACACTCACCAGCTAAATCTGGTTCTTTTAATTTTCTTTGTTTTTTTTTAGTATATAAAATGACCTCATGCTGGCATTGCCATATGGCTTATAACTTCGAAACTTAGAATTACAGTCTACAGCATAAGGTGTAGTGGTAATTTTTAAATTAAAAATTTTTAAATGTAGCTATGGGCTTACTGATGACCATTTTAGCTTGCTTGTGGTCATCAAGGCAGATATTTGAGAGAAGGCCATGCACAATTTCCTCCGAATCTGTCAAAATGGCAGCCTGGAAGAGCTCCAGATGAGGTAGAGCACATCCCAGAGAGGTTATTTTTGGAAGGAAGGAATTAAAAATTCAATGCGGAACACATAATGAAAAATTGATGTAGACCAAGTCCCATTCCACCTGAACCTTCAGGGCATCTGGAATGTGGGCCATGATGAGAGTTTGTGATGAGCACACAGCTGGAAATTCCATTCCCTGATTTAAACAACAGCCAATACAATATCACTCTGTAAGACAATATCCCTCTGCGGTGAATTACCAAGCATAAAAGATTAAATTTTAACCTTTAAGAAGGGTTTCACCAATACACATTCATTCTTTACTGCCTTCTCCCCCTCCAAGCTACTGAATCATTTTGGGCAGGCTCACTGACCTTTGCTTTGGATTTACTGGTAAATCCAATTATTTTCCCTGAGTAGGTTCTTGGAATTGGAGTCTTGAAGACAAGAATTGGTTTAACAATCAAATACAATATGCATTGCTAAATATCTTATTTAGTAGTATCTCTTGCATTGACACTAGAAGTACTTAAAAAAGGAAGGAAATAAAATATAGAAAAAAGAAGAAAACTAGAAAAGAGAATGACTGAAAAAATTATTAACCATACTAATAATTACAGAAAATTATGGTAAAATGATAATCATTTATTAAGGACCTCTACAAAGAAAACTATCAAACAGTAAGAAAAGAAATTACAGAAAACCTGAGTAGATGGAAAAACATTCCATGCTCATGGTTAGGCAGAATCAATATAATAACAATGGCCATTTTACCCAAAGCCCTATACAGATTTAATGCAATCCCTAACAAGATACCAATGGCTTTCTTCACAGATATAGAAAAAGCAATTTTCAAGTTCATATAGAATAACAGGAGACACAGACTAGCCAAAACATTACTATACAGGAATGAAGAAGTAGGGGGTATCTCAATCCCTGACCTGAAATTATACTACAGAGCCATAGTAGCAAAAACAGCATGGTATTGGTATCAAAACAGATCTGAAGATCAGTGGAACAGAATAGAAGATCCTGAGACAAACCCCCATATCTTGAGCTATTTGATATTTGATAAATAGGGCAAAAGCATAGTGTGGAAGAAAGATAGCCTGTTCAACAAATGCTGTTGGACAAATGGGACAGCCATATGCAAACAACTGAAGCTGGATCCTTATGTTTCACCCTGCACAAAAATTAAATCAAAATGGGTAAAGATCTGGATATTAAGCCAACAACTTTAAGCTTACTAGAAAAAGAAGTAGGGTCAACACTATAAGATATAGGAGTAGGCAGCTACTTCCTTAACAAAACTCCCATGGCTCAAGCAGTAAAGTCAAGAATAAATGAATGGGATGAAATTAAACCAAAAAGATTTTGCACAGCTAAAGATCTAGTCAAGAGCATCAAGAGAGAACCTACAGAATGGGAGAAAACCTTTGCCTGCTACACCTCAGACAGAGGGCTAATATCCAGAATATACAAGGAACTAAAGAAACTAAACTCCAAACTCACAAATAATCCAATCAATAAATGGGCTATGGATTTTTTTTAAGAGAGAGGGACAGTGAGAGAGACAGAGAAAGAGAGAAACAACAACTTTATTTAGTTTTTCACATGGCCTTAGTTGCTCCAACACTCAGTTGTGTACGTGGTGCTGGGGTTTGAACCCAGGTCCTCGTGCTTGCCAGGCAAGCGCTGCTGAGCCACCGCTCCAGCCTCTGGGCTACAGATCTTAAAAGAAACTTCTCACCAGTGGCAGTCCAGAAAGCCCATAAATATATGAGAAAATGCTCTGCATCATTAGCTATAAGGAAAATGCAAATCAAAACTTCCATGATATACCACCTCACTCCCGTTAGAGTGGCAAAAATGAAAAATTTGAACAACAACAGATGCCGGAGGGGCTGTGGGAAAAGAGGAACACTGTCACACTGCTGGTGGGACTGCAAACTGGTTCAACCGCTCTGGAAAAAGCAGTGTGGAGAATCCTCAAAAAATTAAGGATGGAACCACCTCAGGACCCAGCTATCCCACTCCTGGGGATTTTCCCAAAAGAATTAGAATCAGCGTGTTATAGTGATGTGGCTTCATCAATGTTTATAGCAGCTCAATTTACTATAGCTAGACCATGGAACCAACCCAGATGCCCCTCACTCGAGGAGGGGATACAAAAGCTTTGGTACATATATACAATGGAATACTACTCGGCCATTAGAGAAGA